>CAJQZN010010584.1:0-15125 GCA_907164685.1 Colias eurytheme | reverse complement strand
TGTGCGCCGGCGCCTGGGCCATGCGCCCGCTGCAGGACTGCAAGCACGCGCGCCTGCCGCGCACCAAGACCGCGCACTACTTCGATCTGCTCGAACAAGGTAATGCGGGCACTCGCCAGCCGCGGCACTAGCGCTTCATTCTATTAGCTCGTGCGGTGTTACAATGCCATATACCGCGAGCTGAGCGTACATATTCGTTAACAAATCCTTCACCATACAAGCGCGGCGCTTGCGTTGTACATTTACACGCAAATTTGTCCGCAGCTTTATTACCAGCGAAGAGTCCGGCGACTGGGCACGCCAAAATGTCATTATTCACGCTCGTCGCTTCAATTCTCGCTATACTACTTTCGAGTCAAAGGCTACATTATAATAGACTTAAACGTACATTACCAAATATTCAAATTGAAAAATAATATTCAGTAATAAAATATTTCATTATTTATTCATTGGTAAATTGCAAAATAATAATTTATAACGTAACCTACATAAAATAGATATAGATTAAGATACTTAAAGATTTTTAACACTTTAAAATTCGAGCCTTTTGGCACATTACCACAAGATAGAGCCAAATTGAAACTTTTAATAAAATACTTGTTTCAGGCGAGGGAGGCAAGACTTTCTTAGCAATAGCGATAGGCAGAAGAATTCTTCTTTTAGTTGAAGAGCCAAAGACTGATAGTGAAATGGGATTTGAATACACTCATGTCAAAGTAAGTACTTCTTTACAATTATGAAGTATTATGAAGTAAAGGTGTATTTATACGTATTAAAAAATTTGATAAATATTTGTTAAATTGTAACCTATGTTTCCAAATTCATTCAACCGTTTGGTCGTAGTTGAGTTACAAACATACACACTTATAAAAAATGGATTAATGTTTTATTTGTTTGTTTACAGGATATCCAACTGAGTGAGACACCGGTTTTACTGAAAATGATGGACGGCGAAGTTCCTGTCACCGTCATAGGATATAAGCACCATTGGGAAGTTATAGAAACCAGCACAGGACAGGTATATAATTAATTTTTTCCATTAATTTAAAATATAAAAAATTATTTCATTTCAGGTTTTATCAAATATTAGTAGTCAGAAGAAAAATTCTCTATTCTCATCGGTCGGATGAAAACTTACACAGGCTTTAGTTACTACAATTATATTATTTGTACCATATTTACAGTTGAATAAAAATCAACTAATACTTTTTTTGTAAATGACTGTTTCTGAAATAAAACTAACTTTCAGACATTAAAACGAGCGGATAGTTCCGAAGATAACGGTCCGCGGCGCGGTGCGCTCGTCAACGCGCTGCGCATTGGAGATGAACGGGATGGACAGTTATTGCTGTGTTATAATCGTAAGTATATACGTGAAGAAGTTGGAGCCTATTAATATGAGTACACATTGGACATTGAAAAAAAAAGAAATAGATACTTTAATTTATCTGGACGAAGTATTATCTACTATTGATAGTTACTGGATTACTAGAAACAAATAGATTCCCGATAGAAAGCTTTTTTTTTACTAAACTTTTTACTTTTTTGTGACTGATAACTTTATATCATTGAATTAGGAGTTTTCTTTTGTAACATAAAAAAACTTATTTGTGAGATTATTTTAAATAAAAAATCTAAACTCCGACACAAGTCGGAGTCAGAGGTTGAGAGTATGCTTCTGTTTATTTTGTATACTCTACTATTTTCTACTTATTTACTTCCAGTAAATAGATTAATGTTATGCTGCATGCATAATGTTATGCTAGTACAAATAATTATATAAACATTTTATTATATTTTCTTTAGATACCTGCCATTTTGAAAGACTAACAAGCAAAGGTTTGGAAAGCGATAGTGAATACGACTTTCACTGGACAACCGTACCCACAGCTGTTGGTATGTACACATTTATTTTGAAGGGAAATAAATTCAAATAATTTAAAAATATTTCAACTTTATTTTATTTATTTTCAGTATGTGCATTCCCTTACATTATGGCTTTTGCTGAGGACTTATTGGAAATTAGACTGGTTGCTAACGGCTCTTTGGTACATGCAGCTTGCATTCCTGGTTTAAAGCTCCTATGTGGTAGAAAGGTAACCTTCATAACAATCTAGATTAAAATATGTAAAATAATTTTACATATTATAATGAATTTTACATATTATAATGATTTAATATTTCTAGAAAGATGACTTAATTTATATGTAGTAGTTTTATGAGTTGGATTCTTAAATAAAACAAACTATAAAATATACCCGAACAGATCGGTCTGTATTAAGCTTAGGGAGTGTTCTAGAGTAGGTACCTAATGGCGACGGGTCCGTACGGACGTCTGTCCGCGCGGATAAAACCGCAGCCGTCCCCACGACGCCTGAAGTAAGCTTTTTGGTCATCAGTAGAATAATCAGGACGATACTACGCGGATCACGAGTGGTTCGTACTGGCGATCCGCGTGATACTAAATGCAGCCTGAACATGTCATATTAGAGTTATAAGTGAAGGTCCGAACGAACCTGTCTGAATCTAAAACGCTCCCTAAGCTTAAAGCTGCACAAAAAGCCAGCAAATTTCTAAAATTAAATAAATCGCGTTTAAATTCCGTTAATCCATACTAATATTATAAATGCGAAAGTAACTCTGTCTACCTGTCTGTCTGTTACTCAATCACGCCTAAACTACTGAACCAATTTGCATGAAATTTGGTATGGAGATATTTTGAAACCCGAGAAAGGACATAGGCTACTTTTTATCCCGGAAAAATGATGCAATCGTGGAAATTCCATGAGAACGGTAACTATGCGGGTTTTTCTTTGACTGCGCGGGCGAAGCTGCGGATGGAAACCTAGTAATCTATAATTTCATAGTGTAAACACTCGCGTATAATCACAAGACGATACTTTCCTGCTAGGACATATTCTACGTGGCATGTGCGCCCGAGTACGTGCCGCTGGGGCGCGACATCGAGCCGTGTCTACACGACAGCTACGAGCTCGCGCGACTTGCTAAGTACTCTGTGGACGACGACGATGCTGATAGGTGATGTATTAGATAATATATTGGAAATTACTCTTTTCATAAGAAAGAACAAATATCTCCATCTCATGTTTTATTGTTAAACCATATGTTTCCCGCGGTTCTACACTAGCGTGATGATACATAGCCTATAACCATCCTCGATCAATGGATTATCTAACACTGAAAGAGTTATTCATATCAGACCGCGCTTATCTCACGAACAACGGTCCCTGTGATTAGCGCGTTCAAACGAACAAACAAACTCTTCTACTCTCTACTCTCCTTTTCGCAGAATTACTAGTAAATAAATGTATCTTCTCTCCTCACTTCATAAACAATTAATCTCTTCTTCCTACATCGCACTCCTTTCATACATTTTTTTTTTTAATTTCATGCAATGAACTGACTGAAAAACTTAATTTAAGTATTCATAACTTTCGAATTATCACTCACATTTATCAAATATCGTGTTATAATAAAGACTTTATTTGCACCTGCGCTTAGAAATACAACAAAAATATGCCCGAAAATCACGGAACAGCATCTTAAAATACAATTTTGTAGAAAAAGCAAGACTTATTCGAATAAATACACCAATTATGTTACATAAAACCAATTAATTATACTTGGTTGAGTAACAATGCGTGTAACAACGTCTAGTCGATAAGTTCGTAGACGCGTAGCGCGTAGCGTGTCTACACAATAGCTACGGTGCTACGAGCTCACGCAAACGCAATAAATAACACTACATACCAAATTATATATTGTTATCACATTGAGTGCTCATGAATGTACAATAACTATCAATCAAAGCATTCCGTGACCTGACATATATTATATCTTATAGTGGTTTTACTATAAAAGTGGTATTAATTTATAGTTCTTAAACTGTTTACATGAAGCCAACAACACATTATCGAGTATTTTATAAGAAAACATTGAAAATATAACACGATCTTACTCATAAACGTGCCAGTAGCTAATTAATCACTTAAACTTTCACCTTTTTTTGGTTATCTGCTACAATAAATTATGTTAACTAGCTTTTATTACGTATACTATTAAACTTTTTCTAAGTAGCAACTTTTTATTAATGTATTTTCTTACTTTCTAACATGTTTTAATTAGGTCGAAGTATAACTTAGTATGAATTATACCTAATTAACAATATAACACTTCACTACTAATTATTTTATATCACGAAACTGGACAAAAATACCAAGATTAGGTGACACGACATTACTATAGCTATGGTACGAGGTAGTCTGTTGAGGGAGATCGAAAGTGTAAAGCCAAAACTTTTGTTTATATGAAGTTAATGTTCGATCATGATTCAGTTAACCAATGATCGAAGGTATATGCGAAGCTATTGTTTATATCAGGACATCATTAATTCAGTTAGTCTTAAACATTTCTCCCAAACATTATTTCGTGTTATTATTTTCTAAAATTTTATAATATTATTAATATTATTTTCGAATACTAACTAACCAACAGAAATGAGCAAAACACTCGCACACCCGAGAACAATTCCGCGTCAAGTCGCAGCAGTTCTATCTCCTCTGAGCAGGAGAGCATTCGCCCGCCGCTGCAGAGAATGACGCCGATATCGCCGCCCACTTCACCGCAGGGTATGATGTATTATTATTATAATGTATATATGTAAAGTTGTATGTATGTTTTAAGTGTATTATGTAGATAGAACTATTTTTCAACTGTCTTTGGATTTATATTAAAAGAAGTTAAGTATATGGAAGAAATTAATGTTTACCAATATGTATTATAAAGACGTGTCGCATTACACTTATGTTACAAAGAGAAAAATATATTGTGTGTAAAAAAATAAACTTGGTTATTAACCAAGTTTATTTTTTTAAGCGCCCAAATATAAGCGTGCTTTGTACGCAGGTCATGTGGCACTCCCGGTGTTCCTGCTAGCGCCAGCAGGGAACGTGTTAAGAACCAATACAATCCTCCCAATGTATTATTGTATTTCGCCATGCAAAACACACGGACTTCGCAAGCCTAAAAACTGCTAAACCCATTTTAAAAATTATTTTGTCATTAAAACTTTTACCTTGTTCCTACCATCTAAATTTTTAAGTAAAACTTGCTTATAGAGATGGGGTATTTTTGAATCTTACCAGAGAAGTTTCACTTCTAACACGTGAGCTCAGCACACATGCTTCTTTTCAAGGTTAAGCATGAAGCCGGGACAGTTAGTTTAATATAATTGAATACTTAACAGAGAACAGCGGCCGTTGTGTGCGCATCTACAAGATCCCGCAGAGCAACCTGAGCGCGGCCGCCTACCAGCGGCAGTCCGTCTCTGCGGACCATGTTGTGTGCTCCTACTTTAATGATAGGTATGTACAGTGCCGGCGTTAGGGGGGGCGAGAGGGGGCGATTGCCCAGGACGACAAATTCTGGGGGGCGCCAAAGTCTAAAGTTGCCTCTCCTGGTGCAAACCTTCAGAACACCTCAAGTGGGCGCCACAATATTTACGCCCGGGGTGTCAGTGGCCCTTATACCGGCACTGGGTATGTACTTACCTGACCGCCTCCTTGGTACAGTGGTTGACGCGTGAGCGTAGAACTGAGGGGTCCTGGGTTCGCTTCCCGGTGGAGACGAAAAAAAAATGTCTCGGTCTGCCAGGACACAGAAGGCTGATCACCTAGTTGTCCCTAAAGGAAATGGATCAGTGAAACAGATGTATGCATAATGGATCTGCCCCTTACCCCACTACGGGACACGGGAATTATGTACTTACCTGTTATACCTTGCTGAATCGCGCAAGCCAAATGTTTTGTTATAGCGCACATATAATATAACTCTACAACATTATTTATCGGGACCGTCGAGTAGACTCCGTATCCTCTCTTTTTCGATGGAGGATCAACCTTCCTTACAAACAGTCATACTTTTATTTTACCATTAATCATAAGTGCAATTAAATACCTATGTTGAATGATTTTATGATTCTATAGGTAGGAATTGAATTTTGTAAATTCAAAGGATATCTAGAGATAACATTTCAAGTACATATTTGATATTACTTTTGATTATTTCAATACTATAAATTATTTCTTACAATAATAATTATTATATTCTTTATTTCAGGCCAAATAGCATACGACAAAAACTAGCTGCGTTACGTCTGGACAGCAAGTCGAGAGGAGGCGGTGATGAAGAAGCCAATGATTCGCACACGTCGTATAATTAAAATAAATGCACAAACCCTATTTAAATAAGTTATTTTTATTTAAAATTTAGCATAAACATTATTTATTTAAGTCATATTATAGAAGAATAAGGAACAGAAAAAAACTTGAAATTATAATAAGATGCAATGTTACACTTACCTAAACTGAAGCTTTCTATTCAGAATGTTATTTTTGAATGTGGTCTCTGATGAATTCAATAAGAAATAAAAATTGTGTTATGTATATATTAGTAAATTACCTATTCTTAGTAAATTACCTACTCTAAATGTTGACACCAAATAATACTATAAACAGTTAATCAAACTATAGAAATAAGACTATATTTTACACTAACTTTTAATGTTACATCGTCGATGGACGTTAGCCATAGGTAATAAAATTAAATAAGAATTATAGATTTGGTTCATCAATTTTTAAAAAATCGTTTATACAGTACCTAACTGTAAATATTGTTTCCTGTAGACGTAAGTAAATAATTTTAAAAATATTGATTTCTAAACTTGATTAATAAGGTCGCTGTGAAGAGCACAATTACTTGTAGGGACGGGCTAACAATATATGTACCTACATATTTTGAAGAGCAGCGTCCATTCCATGTAATCGATGTTTAAAACTAACTAAAATTATTTAAATTTATTGGCTGCTTGACGCACTTTACTTCTTATAGATAGAGATAGATAGAGAGTGATAAAAGAAAGACTGGAATTGGAATGACGATTGAGAGATGATTAAGAGATCTTAAGTGGTGGGCAAAGAAAGAAAAAACATCATCGATTTAAATAAAATGATAGTAGTACGAAGAAAGGTTATAGGTTTTTGAATAAGTGAAAAAGTACCTTTGGGTAAAGTAGTGCATATAGCTGAATGTTTTTAAAGAAATCATTCTTAAACTATGTCATTAAAGTTCCAAACATTAAATAATTAATTCATATTAGGTATGCACCTAGGCATTAAATCGCAGTGAGCGCCAAAATATACAACGCAAAAGCTGATGCATTCATTTATTCGTACATGGGCGTAGCTAGCCATAGGCACAGGGTGGGGCAAAAAAAAAAACCGGCCAAGTGCGAGTCGGAGTCGCGCACCGAGGGCTCGAACAAACCTACTTTTTAAAGTTGTAACTCTAAAATGAATGTTTTACAAATTTTTCCTAAATCTGTGCTATAAGACATTGCTTTTAACCAAATTTCAAGACTCTGTGTTCACGGGAAGTACAATGTAGGTTTTGATTCCCTTGCGAATTTCGAATTTTGCGATAATTTGCAGCATAAAATAGCTGTATCTTTTGATTGCGTTGGCTTATAAATTTGATTTTTTCACAGCTTTAAGAGACCGTAGACTTGAGTATTCGATATAAATTTCAGCTTGATAACTCTACGCGTTCCTGAGGGAAAGTGTGTTGACAGACAAACCGACAGACAGACTTTGTTGTGCGTCTGTCTGTCTATCTAAAAATACCTTTTTTTTTTCAAGAACGCGTGGCGGTATCAAGCTGAAATAATAATAAATAAATCAAAACAAACAAAAGATACCTAGTTACAGCCGTTTATGTTGCAAATTTCATTCCTATATTATATAGTTTATCTGTCTAACATACAATAATATGATTCCTTTTTACCATAAAATATAGGTCTATGTAAATAGAAAAATAAACCATTTTAAATAACTCAGTAAATAAAGCAAAACCTTGCACTTCCGATTTCATGTTTGTTTTAGGTTAATGGTCACTTATTGACCATAAAAACACAAAATGCAGACAGATCCAGGTGGAGCTTTGCTCGTCATCTTATAGTTTTTGACCGATATCTCGAAAACCATTCACTTTAGGGCAAAAGTTGCTTAGACTTTTTTGTAGAAAGTAAAATTTCGCATATTTTATACCATGTAAATTTTTTTGTAAAACATACTATTTACGGTTTATGGCCTATTTGATGAACCGGTTGATCGTTAAAATATTGGATTAATGAACAAAATGCATGTATGTAGGTAGGTACAGGTAAATTAGCTTGGAGAAATTTTTGCGTTTGTAGTAGTGTATGGTCAGCAAATAAAATAAAACAACATTTTATTTTTAGTTTTTATTTTATATATATATAAGGGATTTTAAATTAAACTATATGTGTTTCTCCTCTGAAAAAGATGAGACTTTATTTTAATATTTGCACATTTAACATACGTATAACTTTTACATTAACTAGACCGGGAGATATTGACACAAAATTTCGAGTCATTTGTAACAGGATGGCGGTTCTACAGGGGTCTTAGTACGCAATGACAAAAAGAAAAACGATGGTGTGAACGCTGGTACCGGCGGCTTAGTCACGTAGGCGTTAGTCGAACTCGTCGGAAAAATAGCGAAGTCAAACAATTTGTAACACAAAAATTTTAGAATTTACCGATAGCCCATAAAAAAGAAGTAGGCGGTAGTGTCATGCCATACTTTTCCGGTGTGACTTACAGCCCGCCATACCGACGCGAATGTGTTGATTTAAAAAAAAACAATTCAACCATTTGTACCAGGCTAACTTTTGCACAGGTAACCATCGTCGTGCAGCCATTTACGAAAATCGCCATGCCATACTTTTCGGACGATTCCAAATGGTCGCCATACCGCCGAAAATCTGCAAATTTTTTTTTTCGCCGAACCATTTGTACCACCCTAAATTTTTTTTTCAACAACTCCTGAATGATTATAAATAGAAGTGTGATAATGCCATACCTGTGGGAGGTGGCGAATGTGTATAAGATTTTTTTTTATTGTAAGATTTTATTCGTATTTTGAACGATTAGTAACAGTATGGCACTAATTTTTCCTGTAAGTTTGAGGTTCAACGAATATAAATACAAAATTTCAAAGATCTAGGTGGTGGAAATCTTCACTTATATAAATTAATACTAAATTAATTTTTTAAGTATGGCAGCACTTTTTCCCCCTACTAGAAGTATGGTAAATATAATAATGGTCACATTTTATCAAATACTCTCCAAAAATCCAAATGCAATACTGGTACAAAAAGTTTGGCGAAAAAAAAATTTTTTGCAGATTTTCGGCGGTATGGCGACCATTTGGAATCGTCCGAAAAGTATGGCATGGCGATTTTCGTAAATAGCTGCACGACGATGGTTACCTGTGCAAAAGTTAGCCTGGTACAAATGGTTGAATTGTTTTTTTTTTAATCAACACATTCGCGTCGGTATGGCGGGCTGTAAGTCACACCGGAAAAGTATGGCATGACACTACCGCCTACTTCTTTTTTATGGGCTATCGGTAAATTCTAAAATTTTTGTGTTACAAATCGTTTGACTTTCGCTATTTTTCCGACGAGTTCAACTAACGCCTACGCGACTAAGCCGCCGGTACCAGTGTTCACACCATCGTTTTGCACGCCTCATAAGCGAAGCGTTGAGGTGGGTACTACTGTCACTTCGCGCAAAACATCTGATTTTTCAAACTTAAAATGTCTTTATGTATCATACATTGCACTTGTAAGATAATACATACACACACATATTAAGAAAAAACACTATTTTTAACATTCATGATATTTTTGATGTCATTTTTGTTATTTAAACTAGTTAAAAAACAGTTTAAAAAAGTTCTGTCTTGGACGTCCGTGTGTCTGTATGTGCGGAGGATTTTCTTGTTAACACGATAGCGACCGAAATACTTTACTAATCGAGTCTTTTTTTTTCTCTTACGCTTGAGTATGCTCAGGAATAGAACCCTTTTATTTTTCAGGGTCTGATTCGATGTGGTTTAATTGTTATTAAATAAACAAAAATAATAATTAATAAATAATTATTAAAAAAAAATTATGAGGCGTGCACTTTTGGATTTTCCAAACTATTTCTTTTTGTCATTGCGTACTAAGACCCCTGTAGAACCGCCATCCTGTTACAAATGACTCGAAATTTTGTGTCAATATCTCCCGGTCTATACGTAATAATTATAATTTTTGAATGAAATGTGTGCTTTATGTTCACGGTACCAAACGACTGCACGTGGCACCTGCGGACAGCGTAAACTGGTTTATTCTGGTTTTGTGCGTGTTTCCACTTTCCACTATCAAGTGACGATTTATTTATTTGTTTTGTTTCGTAATTATTATGGTCAAATATTAATTATGAAACAAATTATTATGGACACGATATTTTATTGTTTCACGGTAGTCGCCTTGTCGTTTGCTCAAGGACGTGAAATTGAATGATATATTTTTTTTTATAAAGTCAAAACCATTTTCTTTCAAATAAAAACTGTTTTTTTTTTAAAACAAAAGTGTTGCTAGGAATAAGTATAAAATTAAATAGTAATGTTAGGATATCGAAACATTTTTGTATAGGCCAGAAGTCAGAACGATATAGTGGAAACGCGCTCTAAGATCTGAGTAATATACACACCACTACATATGCAAAAATTTCTCCAAGCTAATTTACCTGTACATAGTTTTTAGGTCACTTTATGCTCTACAAGTTTTGTTTGAAATTTTTTTTCTAGTGCCCATATTTTTTGAGTTGTTCCATGCATAATGTAGAAATGCCGCCGCTCGGCGGGTGACGTGGCAGGCCAAAAATTTCCAATGCAAGTGGATTTTCACCGTTTCCGAAACGGCAAAATTTATGATTATTTTTACTTATAGAAAATTTTTAATACCTTTTTTAAAATATTTTCCTTAATTTTATTCTTGCATCCGAATATAAAATAACTACTCAATATTATTTAGTTGTACGAAATATATACGAAACATACATAGGTACCTTGAAATTTACTATTTATCGCCAAACGTTAAATTAACTCAAAAAGCATTAGAAAAAAAAGTTTCAAATAAAGTAATCTTTATAAATGGATAATGCACATGTATAATATATTAATGCCTATGCATTTCATTGATTAATCCAATATTTAAAGAGTTACTTGCCAAAGATGATTAACCGGCTCATTAAATAGGCCATAAATCGTAAACGGAAACTTTTACAAAAAGTTAACAAGGTATAAAAGATGTAAAATTTTACTACCTACAAAAAAATCCCAATATTTTTTGCCTTAAAATGGATAGTTTCCGAGATATCGGCCAAAAACTTTTATGTAAGATTGCGAGCATAGCTCCACCTGGATCTGTCAGCATTTTGTGCTTTTATGGTCAGTAGCTTATCCTAAAACAAAAGTGAAATTGGATGGGAAATTTAGTGCGAATTTGGCTAAATAAAAACAGCTTTGAATGGGGTAACAGTACTACACTACTTTTTCTGGCACCAAAAGTGGTTTAAATCATGTAACATAGAAGCGCAAGCTTTTTGTTTAGATCGCATTTTTTTTGTGTCGCCTGACAACTTTCGAGTGAGAATTTTTTAACGGATATTAAGTTTTGTAGTCAGTACCTAGATAATTACGTTTTTAGGATTTGGTTAGGTACCTTCCAGGTCAGAGCCAGGGTGGGGCAAGTGCCCCACCCTGCCCCACCGTGGCTACGCCCATGTATTCGTAGATGTTCAACTTGGTGGTAAATAGAAGAAAAGTCATGAAATTAGGGATAAAGGTAAAAAATATGGTAAATATCAAAGAGCGCCATTAGAACTTTCAGCTCTACCCTCAAAAGCTAGAAAGAGCAAGAGCTACACTCGATTTAAAAATTAAACTTCGTAATTGTTTCAGATGTTTTGACTGTTTGACTAGGTATCTCATTATAATAAAATTAGGTTTACATGGCACCATATTAAATGCTCATAATTTTATTAAACCATCTTATACTTATTACACTGCACGCACGTAGAAATGTAGAAGTAATTCATAGGTTGTAGTGGTTGTAAATATACAGAAAAATCTGTCTGCACTACGTTAATCATAATTTACCTAGTCATGTTATCTAACTGACGTCTAAGACAAAAAGTGATGTAAAATAGATGTTTGGTGTTAGCTTAATAGGAATTATTTGTTAATAATAAATATTAACAGACATGATGTTCGACATCTTTGAATATAAGTGCCATCCAAAAAATTGGTTATCTTCATGTTATCTTTCTAGATTTTAATATAAACAAATTGCGATGCAAGAGAATTGAAGTTATTAATAGATACCTACAGTATTTCCTTGTATATAAAATTTATATTTAGTACGTTAATTTGAATAGGATCTATCTATGTTTAAGTAGAAATCTGATAATAAATGTTTTAAATATAATTATACTTAACTACGAACCGATAAATAATTATTAATGTGTCTATTTACTACTAAAAGAGAACCAAAAGAAGAAAATATAAGATTAAGTAGATAAGTAATCTTAAAATATTGTTATTGCAGGATTATATGAACATAATATTGGTAAAATATGACGAATAACATGTAATATTTTTATAACACACCAAAAGCTAAGTTATTTATTTTAATCGAAAATATTTATTACTATTTTTATTAAATAGAATTCCCTAAACTCTGTTTAATAATTAATACCTTAGTAACTATAATAATATCAAGGTCCTATTTGTAAGAACTTAGTTCCTTCAAAAAAGAGAATACATTTCTTAAAAGCCAACACACAAACATTAATAACGAAATCTCAAATCAGTAAATTGAAATCTCATTGAAATCATACATTTCATATGACATAGGCATTAAGGCAGTGCTCGGAATAAATTGACTGATAGCAAAAGAAATTGTCCAATATGGCTAACATTAAAATACTACTACAAATTACCTAGTAGGTATACATTTACAGCAAATTAATATTAAATTCTAGTTTCTATCTCTAAATGTTTATTCGTGTATCTAGAGTTAAAAGAAAATAAATGTACAAAATGTGTGCAAGTGTAATTTTAAATACCTCCATTAAATGTACCTATCATATTCATCTAAATGTTTTATATTTTTAAGATTGAAAGATTATTTTTTATTGTTGTAATGGCGTGCGTAGGCCTACCGATATGTAATCCTAAAACGAATCTCAGTAGTATATTATGTATGAAAAAAGATATTATTTTGTGTGTTGTTATATTAGTAACAATTTAATGCTCTAAGGTAACAATTGTCTATGAAATTGATGTTTGAAATGAAGTAAATGTTAAATTATTATGAGAATTATTTCGTTTGTAACTGGTGGCCCGTGGTGGCCGTCTACCAGTTACCACTGTCTAGAAAACTGTTATTTAGAATAAGTGTAATATTATCATAAATTATTATATTCATAATGTTGAAATGTTCCCAAATTATATGTAGCTAAATATTATGTAGAAAAATTGTTATTTTCATTGAAGTTTAAATAAAATAAATGTCTGTTCTATAAATTAATTGTTTTATTTAATTACAATAATTCATCTAAATATACCTTAAAGTATACAAAAGTATATTCTATAATAACTTAGGTTGTTGCTTTAATACTGTTATATCCAAAAATTTGGGTATTTCTTGTTGCGGCTTTGGTGGCTGGCTGTGTGGCTGTGTGTGGTTACCTTAAAATAAATGTAACATTTAATATAGTTTCCATTGTGTAAATAATAACTATTAATTTTTGGATTCAGTTTAGGTAGTATTCATAATATAAAAAAACTATATAAGTATTATCTGAGTATAAGGGTCTTATTTAATTTTAATATGTTAAGTAGAAGAAAGATTTAGGAAGAATAAAAAACAAATGTGATGAGGATGATAAATATTAAATATCCATAAAATTATTATTAAACGAAAAAATTGATAAAAAATATTTTAAATATAAGTTGGAAATATAAACTTGTGTAAATTTTTACCTTGTAGTATTTTATGCCTTTCCATATAATTTTTCGTAGCAAAAGACATCTCAGTTGATGCCGTGGGTTTGTTTGAGGCAACATTCCCTAGTTGTTGGCCATTTTGAAGGTATTTAGCAGCTAACTGGTTCATTTTTAAACTTGTATCAGTTGTAGCTGTAGTCATTTGGGGTGGCTGCATTTGTATTGGATTTTCTCCAAATGTCACTCTGAAAATTAATTTATTTTGCATTAGAAAAATGAAATTGTTTTATGCCTCTGTCTGGTGAAAACATTCATGACGCGTTTCGAAAAGACTTCTTAGTGAAGAAATAGTTTCCCAGAGTTCATATTTGTTGTTAAGTCGTGTATATATTTTATGCATCTAAAGACGTTGTAAATGTTCCACTTTTTCGAAAATTTCCGAAATGCGCACATTCTACACATTCACATCAGTGCTAAAAATACTAACCTTTTAGTCACACTAACATTGGTTTTGTCAATTTGCATAAGACATTTTTGCTTTGCATTTCTGTACAGAGCACTAGCAGATGAAGGCATATCAGAATCTTGTAGCATTCCATTTACTCGAGTCTGAAAGAAGAGTATAAGAAATCAATAATTATGGTATGAATTCAAAGGTCATTGTAATTTACAAGCAAATGTACCACATATAAAAATACCATAGGCACATATTTCAATGAAATTCAGGCTTTGCAATAAGGCTAAGGAAATACTATTTTAAAGTTTATAAAACAAGGAACAACTCTTTTCTATCTTGTTGCTACATTGTTTACAGCTTGTATAATAATATGTAAATATACATAATGTATACACTGACTATTTTATTTGAAGCTTACTCATAATAAATATATTTTTCTCACCATTACTTTATTATAATAAGTCCAGCCAACATTGGATGGATCATCACTTTCTGTGTCTGAACTGAAATAAACAAAAAAGAAATTATTAGAAAGCATATTTAAACACGTTATTTAAGCACATGGTATTTAAATTAGTAATTTAAAATTGTGTTCTTACTCGCTATAATCTTTAACATCCAAATACATGCTTTGTTCTGGAGACATCATAGGGGTGGTGGCATTATCCACCTGGACATTATACAAACTGAGCTCATTAAATGTTTTATCCTCAAATCCAGTATTCTT
>CAJQZN010010583.1:0-11760 GCA_907164685.1 Colias eurytheme | reverse complement strand
ACGGAACCCTTTGTGCGCGAGCCCGACTCGCACTTGGCCGGTTATTTGCTTTACAGTTTGCAGTTAATGAATAAGGTTTAGGTTTATATGTGATATTATGATAACAAGGTACTTTGATAAATAAAGAAAAGTATTGAAATTTTGTTTCTTTATTAATTTAATAAAATAAGACACAAGCCGCGTAAAATAAAAGGCCCATCAGGTACTTTAACAGTTACTTTTGTTTAATTTCATATTTTTTTCCGAGGTATTATAAAAGAACCGGGTAACCCGGTTCTACCCGGTTCTGAGGTCGATTTGGAACCGGGTTTCAGAAACTTGGAACCGGACTCGGTTCTGCATGCCCTAGTCCAGACACAAAGACCTAGCTAGGTGCTGTGAAAGCATGCAACCGAGCGCATCGGGTCAGCTGAGGTCGCGGCGATGGCGCTCGCGATAGCAGACGTCTTTACTAGATAAACTATTAACAACCTTTATGAAGGAATTGTCCGATTACATCTATTCACTACTTACATGTAATATTTTCTAATGTTAAATTGTATGCGGCTATTACTTTGAGATTAATCGTTACTGTGGTACTAACGTCCCACAAATATTTTATTTAAATCGATACGGCGAAAATGACACAAGATTACCTTCGTCTAATCAAAATATATCAAAATCTATATAGAATCTATATAGAATCTATATAGAAATCTATATCTATATAGAAATAGCTGGTAAAGATTTAAGTTTAAAACGCATTACAGTAATCCCAAACAATGTTAAAACACGTATTGTTACTAAAACAATATGTATATAAAATTCATCTGATATTATCGTTGAGTTCTATAAAGCGCCTACACTTGAACTAATTTGAAGAATATATTACACTAACGTAAAAACATTACAAAATAAGAAGTCCAAAGTTCAGTCAGGTGCATCAGCAAATATTTAAACAAATACCGAACCATGTTGACTATAAATAAATGTCTATTTACAATTATTGCCCCGCGCAAATAGCATTTTAATAATTGACGCGAACCTCGACGGTGAAGCAGGCTATCAATTAACAACTAATTAAATCGATACCATTAAAGCCATTTACATTATTTATATACGTTTTATTTCATCATTTATAAATAATAATTATGATGCGTCTCGACTCTCGATATAGCATTATTTCCTTGCATTCGATTGTACGCGAACCCGATAAGTTATTAAAGATTAATCACTTAATTAGAACTCAGAATTGAGAGACTTAAATCCGTTGGTAAACTTAGTCAATGATAAAATGCTAGTTTATAACATTAAATGTTTTTAACTAGCAATTATATGTATAAAAACTATTCCGATATCTCAATCAACATCTTCGATGAATAGTCATACATATTATCATGACTAATTTACGAGTCTGTAGGTAACCACACGCAACATCATCGAAGTGTATAAAGAGAGCCCCTTCCTCATGCGTATCTACTATCTACCCTACTCGTTCAAGGAATATAACTGCAATTACGCAGAACCGCTAATCCATTACGTTTCATACCGTGAGGGAAATGTCGTTACCGACACGCTTTCCGATGCTAGTCTTTGATAACGTTTATCATAAGGCATTTGTTAGTTTAATATTATAGGTAATAGAGAAAAGATGATAGACCATACAAGAACAGCATGATCAAATACTTATTGGGCACGATTGAGTAACGATAAGAAATAGAAACACCTTATTAAATAAATATTGACACACGATAACTAACCAGCATCAGACAACGTGCATACTTATATAGCGATGACTAAATGCACCGTTCTATTGAATTAAACATTTCTATTCAATTAACGCAAATATAGCCATCTGTGTTTTTAGCTCAAACGAGTGTAAATCGGAGCACGGACGCAGGAATCTACCGCCCGTTGGTTTAATAATGCATTATATTGCACAATTGACACCATTTAACACTATCATACGACTAACTACTAACTGTTTGTGTGAATATGCTTCTTATAATTACAGATACACGCATTATAATATAAGCATAGCATTCCTAGTACTCATAATAATTTGTATTAAATTGTATTATTTTTACTAACATAATTTTTAAGTTATCAATTGTTACTAACAAAATGAGTCCTGATGCTTGAATAAATAAATAAATAAAATAGCGCGTAGATAATAAATACATCACAAAAAACGTACAAAACATTTCTATACAACATGATACAGAAGAATATTAACTAAAAACGTTATTAAAGTTTCACCTTGCCAACTATTATTCGTCTAAAATTATCAAAGTACTTACAAATATGTACTTTTCACGATAAACACACACGTCTACTATTCTTTCTTGGAAAGTGCTCGAGCAAAGTAATTTTGATAAGTTACACCATCTAATATATCATCAGACGGTTTCTTTTTATCTCTTTATGTAATAATATCAATGACATGTGCAGAGATAGCGCGGCGTAGACTCCATTAAAATATTTATATAATAAATATAATATGATACGGCGACGTTACATATAACATCACGTGTTCTTATCGCTCATTCATTCAATTAATGCGGAATTACACGTAGGTATACATTTATAATAATACCGTTTATTCAATAAAAAATGTGAATAGATATTAAATAATTAACGACAAACACATGACCCACTATCTCTATTTGGCAATAGTTCAAAACATTACTAAGCAAACAATTTCTTACGTAGGTATCTTCTATAATATAAAAATGAATCGCAAAATGTGTTGGTAAGCGCATAACTCGAGAACGGCTGAACCGATTTCGATAATTCTTTTTTTATTATATTTCTTGAAGTACGAGGATGGTTTTTACGTAGAGAAAACGTACATATGTACCACGGGCGAAGCCGGGGCGGACCGCTAGTATATTATATATCTTAATCTTAACCCAACCAAAACTTAATATTTCAAACAAGCTAGAGACCGAGGCATCAATCGCGTGATACCTGGATAATATTTGCCTATATTCTAATCCAGACTATATGTACCTCTTTACCAAATTCCATACAGTTCCAATCAGCTTCCCTGAAACACATGCGTACATTCTAAAAACTTTCGTTTACATTACTATGATACTTGAAACTTGATGAACGCATGCATCAGTCGCCTAGTGGACTAGTCCACGACTTGTATCGATCTGGCCACCCACAATGCCAAGTTTAGTGGAGTACAGAAGCCGCAGTGTAGCGCGTGATAAGCTGATTTATTTAAGCGGGGATGCTGCTATTCTAGTTTTAATACTAATCAACGCTATAAGCTGTTATTGTTAGTTAGACACTTGTAAATAGTGCGGTTATTTTACATAAGAACTCTAATGTGCATTTTTATTTTCACCAACTTTCTAAACAGTAAATATATATTATATTCAGTTTGTCCCCTTATTGGGTCTATAAAAATTGGTATTTTTCTTTTATAACTATGGCAATGAATACATATTGTATTGGACTGGAAGTCCATGAATGATATTTTTTTGTACACGTTATTCTGTATGTCTATCATTATTGTCTAATATTATGTTGCGAAATTTCTCGTACATTTTATTACAATTTTAAATTTACTTAAATCACGAGGTTCTAACATTGTCTTGTGTGAAAACAATTATTTATAATCCGGCTACGATAAGAAAATTTGATAACATTAAAAAGTGCGTTAATTTTTACAATTAAAACAGAAAGTTGTATGTTATGTCTTTTGATAACGTATCTTCTGAATTCGGTGTGATTAAAACGAAAAGAAATAAAAGGCTATATTCAATATAAAAACACAAAAATTAACACTATAAAGAAAACGCAATATTAATTAAGTTTGAGTCTGTTCGTGACCTGTACAACTTTAATGGGTTTGTTCAACTGTATTAAATCCATGACTAAAGTATCGCCGCTCAAGGTCTATTAATAATGATTAATGCTGAGACGGTTTATAAAAATCAAGTGTTAATCAGAACGTTAAAAAGAAAATACGAAAATGTATAGGTACCTATTACAATAAATTTATTGTTGTAAGTCATCAAGATCGCCTTTTGTACGAACGTTATCTCATACTATGTTTTATTTTATGTAATCTTTGTACAGAGAGTAAAGTATTCAATCTATACAAATATTATAAAGAGGAAAGGTTTGATTTTTTGTTTGTTTGTTTGTTTGTATGAATTGAATAGGCTCCGAAACTACTTGGCAGATTTGAAAAATTCTTTCACTGTTGGAAAGCTACATCATTTCTGAGTGACATAGGCTAGGTTTTATCCCGGAAATCCCACGGGAACGGGAACTATGCGGGTTTTTTTTTGAAAACGCGGGCGAAGCCGCAGGCGGAAAGCTAGTCATTTATCAACTGTGTAGTATTTATTGATTTGCTCTCTTGCCCTGAACTGGTTTGTAAATCAGCCGAGTTAGCATACTCTTTGTAATATCGGCCACGATAGAGATCACAAGCCGTAAACATTTTCATAAAATCTGCAACTTTTGCGTTGATAAAGTTTGCATATTATTATATATCTTTTTACTTTATATTAAGTAAATTTTAAAAATAACGTTGTGATTCTAGCCACCTTTATTATTTAAGCAAACACTTATGTACATTAAAAATGTTACTTGTCACATTCGAGCATTAATTTTCTCACCTATTACAATAGAGACGAGTTCAACAAACTGTTGCTAATGTTTACAACTACATAGTAACAACTACATATTACAATACAATTAATGCAAATAATAAACCACACCGTTCAATAAACCCCTCATCAACTAGTAAAAACTTTTTACTGAATGGCAAGTACAAAAATACACAAGCAGGCTGCACCACGGTAACCATTAGCAACGGGCGGACGGACGGCTGTGAAATGTCGAGAAACAGGTAATACTTCCTCCCGGAGAGCCATCAATTACTGAAATATGCGATGAGCCGTTTGTACAAATAAAGCCCGAGTTGGGACGCGACAAGGGCAATGAATACTAACTGCTACTATCCACTTTACCCAGGGATGTCGACGCCTATACTATAGGTAAATAGTCCTCTAAGTAGGTATAAATATATTTTCTCTTATCTTTTGAATAGATTATAAAGTGCGATCCATACGCAGTTATACATATTTATATTGAACTTACCCTTTTGGAGTTTCATGTTTAATAAAAAATATATTATAAATTCATACCCATTCAAAATTCGTCATATTCTTCGAATGTGTCATACACTACATCTTATTAGCATAACGAGACAACGTATGTAAATTTAATCGTCTCACTCAACAACTTTTTTTAGCGTAATACCGAACTATTAATTAAGTGAAAGCTCCTCTTATTATAGATATCATTTTAAAAATATATTATTCCCATATTTACACACAAAACAAACAAAAACTAAACACTAAGCTTGAATCTTTTCCCCAGAGACTGCGATTCGATTTAAAAACTTTTATTACCCACTCATAAATATACATGGATAGACGCAAAATTCACAGAAACACTCCACACGAGGTTAATGAATGGCATATCACACAGGTAATATATCGCAAGGGGCAAGAAAAACACGCCACCGTTAATGAGATACTATGAATCGGAAAACAACCACACCTAGGTACCTATACATATATAAAACATGTTATGTTGTATTGTGAATGACTGTTTTAATTAATTACTAACTTGCTCATTAAAAACAGGCTATTTAAGTATTTAATGTTGGTCTTATTTTTTTTTAATAAGGAAAAATGCGTCTCAATCCACATCGGAACTGAAGCATGTAATGGAAACTGTTACTTATTTTTAAAAGTTTGTTTTTCTGTCCTCTTTATAAAAGTAACGTTCAAAATACGCAAATTAAAAAAAACTAAAGAGAATCAAGATTACATTTTTAATTGAATTTAAATGAGGTAGTAGTATGCTAAAATTCGTTGAAATAAATTTTAACTTCAATTCATTTATTTAACCAAGTACCTAGACACAAATACATGAAAAATTCAATCCAATCGTCAAAATAACCGAATATCTTTTTAAATATATATTTTAGCTTCATTCAGTTGGCCAAAACGTATAAACTCAACCACAAAATGACCGTCTCCTACGACTTCCCGTATTTCCCTTTTCAATTACCATAAAGAAACAAAAATGTATTCAGCCAAACCGCTGGGAAACTATTCGCCATTTTCCTATGTATCTATTGAATGAGCCTAGTTTTGTTTTTCCACGGCTTGTCGTCAGCCGCGACTCGGCAAATGTCGTGTTGCAAACAGGAAAATATCAACAGAATCTTTATTATGCTAACAAAACAAACAGCGGATCGCCTATTTAAATGTATCTATACAAATATTTATAATATACGTGCAGAGGTTTGCAAAATATAAGAAAATAATACGCTACGTATAGAACCTTTCATATTTATAAAGCCACAAAAAATATCCGAACAAATTTTAAAGGATTTTACCCTCGTCACATTTCCAAATATGTCCCAAAAAACACGTCTAAAACCAGTAAGTATACACTCGATGAAATATTTTTATCTTACGTTTTATATAAACCCGAAATAAGGGTAATAAGTCGCCGCCATAACTTTCAACATCAACCAATGAACGCGCGCAAACATTCGTAGACGTATTACAGAAACATTTTTCAGTTTACCCGCATTTAGAGTTCCCCCGTGAAAAGGCCGGCCGGGATAAATGAATTAAATTCTTTATTAAACAACGTCTAAAACGCGCATTCAAGATATTCATCCCTTTAGAATTTCGCGGAACCGCAGCGGGCGCGACACGAATAGTTTTGTGCAAAATAAATAACCGACGCATCTCGCTCGCTCGCAGTCATTTGCGATATTCACAACTCGCCATTCAAACTGATAAAAGCGATGATGCGATTCTCGACTGTTGCACGAAAACAATAAGAGTTAGTTTGCGGTGAACCTTGTTAAAGGATTAAAATTCACACATACGGAGTGTACATTCTATAGTTGTTTTAGTCGCGTATTCCGTAACGGTACATAACGTGATGAATGCCCGCCGTGCTTGGCAACAAACGAGAGATTCGTAGAAGAATCACGCTAACTGCTAAGCGAGCCGAGCGGATACTTCCTATTTTAGTTTAACTAAAAGGAACAACAAATTGTCATGTCAAACCAAATTTAGTTAAAACATGCTTCAGATTAGTAATAGAGATTTCTCAAACGGTTAGTTGTTTTGCTAACATCCAATTTCAACATTATTCATGGTCTCTATCTCTAATAAGCTTTTTAAAACTACAATTATATCAAATAAATACGCTTACTTTATTTCTATAACTTGTTCTGCATTGAGTACACAAGTGAAAACTCGTACTCGCACACAATAAATCCAATCTCGCAGTGTACATTTCCAATGGGCTTTAAATATATCTAGTCCGGTGGAAATATAAGAAGAAATCATTTGCGGCACTCGCATTTTACTTTCCGAGTCCGTGAGCACGCCTCGACGGTTCTTGCTCGGCCACTTTGAAGGAAAATGACTTTTATAGCTAGTTTTTAAGGTGGATAATCGTGTGGCGACTGTATACTCGTGCGGTTGAGTAGTGAGAGCCGACGGCGTTGCCTCCAGCATTTTCCTGTTAAACGTGTCTCCCACATAAAAATACCTACCCACATCTATATAGGAGCTGACGGCAAATTGTGTTACGTTAAAAGAGCCGATGCCAGATTTGATTTCGTCGGAATCAAAGCTCTCCCGATAGTATATTGTAGGTATAGGTACGGTGTTGGGGCTATTGAAACGTTATTGGGAGTTATTGTGCCGTTTGAGTGGCAATAAACGTAAAAGAGCTGAACGAAAATTGATATTATGAAAGAATTTACCAAGGATTATAAAAAAAGTTTTGGTGTCGAGGTAACGTATTCACAAACATTCATTCATATATCTCAACGAAAATCAGCAATAAGCAAATAAACAACAATAACAATTAACATCGATAACCGCCACCAATAACACTAATGAAATCGACACTGACCTTTACAGAAAAACGCACCCAAATGTTTTAATTGATTAATCGCCATATTCCATATCCACATATACATATACTTGGCTTATTTACATATAGGTACATATACAAATGAGTACGTACATATTACATAATATGAACAGTTGGCAACACGAGCCGCGAGGGCGTCACCGTACTCCATACGATATCATGTAGACATATAACATTTAATAGACTACACGTGTGCCGTCTATTATGTTTAAGTACATTTATCATACGGTTGAAGAGAGATGATACGATCAACAAATATGTTTGTTTATTTGAAGAAATACAGTTTAGAAAAAACATTTCATTGCGTTTGATGATTCAGAGAAAGGAAGTGAGTGAGTCAAATCTTTAGTTTGTACTAGATTTTATATGCTCAGAAATTAATTTAATGCCAATAAAAAAGTAGTTAAAAAAAGCGTGTTAATTAACCGTAAATATTTCAAACTCAATATCCGTCTAAATTAAATACACAACAACTAAACTTTTAACATGTAAATAAAAATACGTACATATAAATCTCTTAAACGCCATACATACATCCGCACCCCGTCGTACATGCAATTACCATGTCAACACGTGTCGCTGTATTGCATAAGCGCACAGTATTACCATTATTTCCTACAGTAAGGAATCGCCTTTGATGTCGCGCGATGCCGCCGCCAGCGTAGGTAATTACGCTGCCACACGAAAATACGCTAGGGTTGCAACAAATGGGAAATAAAACAATTGTGATTATAGGTAATACTAGCGGTCCGCCCCGGCTTCGCCCGTGGTACATGTTTACGTTTTCTCTACATAAAAACCATCCTCGTACTTCAAGGAATATAATAAAAAAAGAATTATCGAAATCGGTTCAGCTGTTCTCGAGTTATGCGCTTACCAACACATTTTGCGATTCATTTTTATATATAAGACTAGCGGTCCGCCCCGGCTTCGCCCGTGGTACATGTTTACGTTTTCTCTCCATAAGAACCATCCTCGTACTTCAAGGAATATAATAAAAAAAGAATTATCGAAATCGGTTCAGCCGTTCTCGAGTTATGCGCTTACCAACACATTTTGCGATTCATTTTTATATATAAGAAGAAGATTATTATGAAATCTTTATTCATATGTAAATTCAAAATAATTGCGATTATTAAATCTGATGTAATTATTTGTTCATAAATATATAATTACAGATATTGCACTTGAAATGGATATTTTTGGTTTTATGGCATTCAAATGCTTTATAAATATAAATTTATAAAGAATAGAAAAAATTCGATCACGAGGCGGGACTCGAACCCGCATCCTTTCGCGCCATTCCGGGGCGGATGCCTGACCAATTCAGCCACTCGTGACCCGCCAGAGCAATCGAATTTATTCTATTCTTTCAGTTTTATGTGTCTTAGGGACACACCGCGCGCCATCTATTGAGATGATTTACAACCATCTCAACCAATATGAAACACTTTTCAGTGAATACAATATTGTGACGATGGAACACGACCTTTTTTGTTGAAATGGATATTTTTGGTTTTATGGCATTCATTCGGAATGGCGCGAAAGGATGCGGGTTCGAGTCCCGCCTCGTGATCGAATTTTTTCTATTCTTTATAAATTTATAGATATTGCACTGCTAAATATTATTTACGTGGACACTTTATTTTTGGATGTTCTTAATTGTATATTATAACATTTAACTAAGTAATGCATTCGCATAGGGATGTACAATCTGATTAGAAAATAATGAGGACAACATATACATAACTTTGATTTTAATTCAACAGATACAATTAATACAATCTTTCTGAAATATTGTTTCCTTCTGGGATTTCAATGTAGATTTACATCCCTAAACCGAACATTTTGTGCGCGCCATAATAGAATATGTAAGTACCTATGTATAATAAAATTATTACACAAAAAATACGACTGCGTCATCCTTTCGCGCTAGGTAAAGCAAACTAAGCGTGTTTGCTTTACGCGGCCCGCGTCGCCCGACCCCCGCCAGTTCCCCTCCGTTTCTCTGCACAAGTACATTCGTCGCACTACTGTAGGAAATAATGGTAATACTGTGATAAGCGCGTATAAATAACCGATATATGACGTTTGATAATATTAATAGATGTAGCAATACAATTTGGCTGTTGTACTTACGACGAATACAATTCACCATACTAATTGATTACTGCGTATCAAGTTTTACGTTAGTATAAGTCATTGTAAAACGACAAGGAATAATTTTCTTTCTTCCTTTATTTTAACTTCCACCTTATAAATATTATCCTGAAAACGTAATAAATACTGAATTTATTACACTCGAAGACGCAAACTTGTCCTCTTTCACATTTCAACAAACTGACATCTATTATCACGGGAAAATTTGCTGCCAAATACACAAAAAGAAATGTCACACACTGTCAACGTAATTAATGTGCTCACTGAGAAAAGTCCGAAGCGAACTCACATTTCACTATTTATATAATTTACTACATGCGTGCAATAAATACGTCCACCTATATACATACATACACACCCACTAGTTGTGCCCCGCGGTTTTACCCGCATTGCTCCGCTCCGATTGGTCTTAGCGTGATGATAATATATAGCCCATAGTCTTCCTCGATAAATGGGCTGAATAACACTGAAACAATTTCTCGATTCGAATCCGTAGTCCCTGAGAGATTAACGCATTCAACGAACAAACTCTTCAGCTTTATAATATTACTAACACTAACATAGAAAGAATTAGTAACGTAGAAACATGCACATACACATACATCTAATTGTACACACACATACATATTAGTTGCTAGAGCATCTTGGGAGTTAGTAGCTTACGATGATTTGTTGCGCGGTTCGTTCATAATATAACATTGGAGACACTATGCTATATATCATTTGCACGGAGACAGATGTTAGAGGCGCCTTATCTAATACTAGTGTTGTAATGGGCAGACATACTCCTACTAGCAATAGTTATAAATTACTGCATTTGTGTAACTATGGAAAAACATGGTTACTAGTAAAGTTGTGGTATGGACGATTTAAAAAGCTGTATGTCATAAATATAATATTGTTCATGTATGGAAAAATTAATGAAACAGATTTGACATGCATCTGTCCCGTATCTATTAGAATCAATTAGAAAGACCTCAAAGGAAATTGCGTATACATGACACATGCTTATTATTAAAATATTTAAGTAATGATTGCGTGTTCTTGTAAAATTTATTAAATAAGTAATAAATAGGACCTCCAAGAATATACAACATGTAACGTGCGTATTATAATAATATTTAATGATTACGTTTGCTTGTAAAATTTATTAAAATAGTAGTTTCATTAAGATTTTTTGAAACCGTAAAACGTTTACGTTGATGCTCGCATCAAGCACCTAACTTCAAGCTAATCCTCTTTTATTCAGCTCAGTTAAGTTCATTCTCTCATCATACAACTGTAGCTAAAATAATAAATGCTACCCTACCTACGTAATCACTTGCAATTAACATCATGTTTATTATTTATGCGAGATTAAAAGAGAGAAAATTTGAGTGGATATGCAAGTTATTCCTTCCAACGGGAAGGAATAACTTACTTAATAATAAGTATTACTAACGAGTAATACTTATTTAAATATATTAAAACCGTGCAAGTAAAACAGACATAGTTTTAAACCAAACTAAACTAACAATTAACCAACAACACAGAGAGACAGTCGAAAACAAATAGTGCATTTTCAAGTATTTTACCAAAATCATTTCTACACAACACTGCGTGGCTCAAGCCAAA
>CAJQZN010010578.1:0-14361 GCA_907164685.1 Colias eurytheme | reverse complement strand
GTTTGTGTTTAAGTTATTATTTTTTATTTGATATTAAGAAAGTTTTACTGTTATTACTATTGTTTATTCGAAATTTGGTAAGCTTTAATTTAAGATTCAAAATTATTTCAACACACGTCCACTCGTCTTGCTGTCCGAGGAGGGAAGGCACTAATACTATACATTGGATTAGATGATACGCTATTTTATATTTTGTTTTCTAGCATTTCTTAAATACCTATTATTAGTCACTCATCTCTTTACTAAATATGGTGCTGACAGAATAACAGCGTTACAGCCTCTTCTGTAACATTTATGCTGAGTCAGTAGTAACCCTTTCCCAGAGGTGATACCGATATAATATAATATTATTACGTCTTCACACAATGTTATATACGTATATTTTTTTTAAAGTCATAAGTAATTTAATTTAATGTATCTCTGTAATTTAATGTATATTGTCTTTATCATTTTTTTGGGAATAAATGTGTTTCTATTTCTATTTCTTTCGTATACTTAGGTACTGTTTATATAATAAGAAACGTGCACCAGACGTCTATTATATACTTCAATCGGCAAACTAATTCAATTCCCTTTACAGGTGCAGTTCGCGTTCATCTTCTGCCACAGTATTAGAAGCCTCTTCTACCCATGTGGTTACCCGACTGTGATCAAATATCTAACAGTAATGTACTCCATAGTATTCATGAACATGTTTGGTCAATTCTACTACCAAAGCTACGTGAAACCAAAGAAACAGGCCAAAAAAAGCGAAAAGAACGGAGTGAAAAATGGCGTCAAGAAATCACGGGTAGACTAGGCTGGTTAAATTATAAATAAATTATTAAAATGTGATGATGTTTTATTTTTTGAGATATGTGATTATTAGAAACATAATATTTTATACGAGCTCCATATTGTTGTTTCACTCTGAGCTAAATCTACGAGCAAATTTTGGAAACATTAGCTAAACTATCTATGTCCAAAAAGACAGTGTCGTCTGTGGACAAAACAAGATTGAAAGCATTCATCCTCTATTTAATTCAAATAGTTGCTATAGTGATATCCGTAAAAGCAGATATCAGGCAGGATTTAAGGAAAAACATGCATGTTACTCTTACGTTATAGATAAGAATGAATGAATGAATTATTGTATAGATATTAGTTATCTTAAAGGAAAATATGGAATATATTGAGAAAGAACATTTTATCATGAAAACTAAATTCTGATTGACTGCAACAAGCTCAGATGAAATAAACATAATAATTGTGAACCATAATTAGTATCTTATAATTATTATACTTTACCTGGTGATCTGTGATACCGGTTAAAACCCATTTCAGACACCAGCTCCTCCATGTTTTATAATTTTGTATGCATGTAGATCTTATGTGATTGGGAATTGTGAGGAGAAATAAATAAATGATTTTGATTTTGATTTTTTTTGATACTAGCTGCGCCCCGCGGTTTCTCGCACGTGGCTCTGCTCCTGTGTCCTGGTCTATAATAGAGTCAAGCAATAGAATATTCTTACTTTATATTAATTACAATTATTATTATGATGTAACCAAATAAATATATCCCTTACCATAACCTCAAAATACCCATATTGGCTTCCCATATAAAATAATTAAGAAATCATAACTTCATTGCTTTGCACTAAAAAATCTGAAAGAAAAAAACAGGGACTGCGGCGGTAAAGCTATTGCATGCTATGCCTTCAAGCCACACCTCCGTGCCCGTCGAACTGGGGAGCGTGAGGTTTTTCGTTACTAAATTCTGGATTCGGTCCCCGCGATCAAGGTCCGTGATAAAACCGCGACTGCCATTTGTCTAGAGGCACAGGAACCTTCAGGATATAACTATTGTTAATGTAGGTAAGTAATTTACATTATTTCAACAACAACTATTCAATCGTACTTACACATAGAATCAAATCATCGAAAAAAAAATAAAGCCAAGCAGTTAACCTTCACTTTCAGACTATTCTTTAAAAATATATATTTATTAAGCATTTGAATGCAAAAATCTAAATATCACAAATATAATTTTCTTAAAGGTATACATTTCGCTCATTTGCGACAAGAACGTGTTAACGAGCATATGTATCGTTATGGAATAATGATACAGTAGAATCCGTCGCATCGCGCTCTACCTGCTGCTAAAACGCGATATTTCTAGCTCCAAAAATGACCGAGTTATGAGGGAAAAGGTCGGCGACTATCGGTTTAGCGAAATCTCTTTTTGCTCTTGAATTTAATGCAAGAACGGTTTAAGGTTGTCGCTGCTCCCTTGAGAAGGAAACTGCTGCCCGATTGCGGTAAAAACGTAACAGCTTATTGTATCACGGTTTTGCTGAAAGGTAAGTTCAGCTTTTTGTTTTTTTACTGATTTATATTTGCAGCTATAACGGGACATTTGGATGTGGGTCATTATTGTAGTAAAAATAGTATTCGCATACTACGGTTTACATAGGATTGTCCCGTTGTTGCTGAAATAAACAATGTTTTTTGTTGGTTAATTTAAGATGTTCCGTTACAGTTGATAATAAAAGTACAAAATGTTTGGTATTTATGTTGGTTATCTCAAGTTAACACATTCTTGATAAAAAATAATACATTTTTACAACGAATACGCTACAATGTTGCATTATAAATGATAAAAATGTTGTCTGATTACTTAATTTATTTTTCAGATGGAATCACGGTCTAGGAAGCTTGTAAATCTTGTACGAGAAAATATTCATTATTTTATTTTACATTCACTTAAGTTAGAAAAACGAAAAGATCATACCGATTCTCGAAATACAAATGAATTAAACAATCAATTTATTTTATAGCATAAACGAGTAAAAAATACCACTGAATAAAGAAATATGAAAAAAAAAAAATATTACAAATCAGTTAAAAAATGCAAGACAGTCCTACGAATCGAAAGCATCACAAAAAAAACTGTGCCGTCCCGTCAACTAAAAGAGAATCCTGCAAGGAAACCTGCATTTTCAAGTGTCAATTTTTTTTTCCGAAGAACAACACCGTGAAATACTGAAAGATTACTGGAATTTAGGAGAGATCAAGAAGCTGTCTCGAGACAAGAACCTGTGATTTGTTTTGATAATATGTTTATTTGATTTATGTATGACCGGGACCCGCAATAAAGATTAGTTTCCTAATATTACTGAGATAAGCAAAATATAAAACAAAGTCGTTTTCCCCGGCCGAATACGTTTTGCAATTTTGATGCAGTTTTTGTTAACAGATAAAGTGATTCAAGAGGAAGGTTTATATGAATATTGTATAATAGCATCCATAAATAGGTGAATGAACTGTTATTTTTGACGTTTCTAATGTGATGTTGTAAATAATTACATTATTTTCCACCTGCATTGCAAACGCATTCTGAACCCTACGAGATTTATCAAAATAATTTACCTACTAAGTATTTAACACATGAAAAAGTCTTCAGAAAAATCGATGGTATCAGGATTGCACCCGTGCGAATTCGGGGCGGGTCGTAATATTATAATTGCCAACGTTTGTGAGTAAAAGTAAAACAAAAAAATATTAATGTTTGGTTATAATTGTATATTTTTTTTTAAATGTGTATATTACTTGTATTTCAAAGAAAGTTACACAATAATTTCGCAAAAATATCTTTCATTTTGTAAAACAAAGTACAAAAATAAAAAGATTTCTACTACAGTAACACGTTTTAATTTAAAATTTCCAATACATTTAGATTACTGATTATCAATAAAACGTAACAATACGACATAACTTGTAAAGTTTTAGATTTTTATTCAATTTTTTTTTCAAGAAAAATGATACATATCTGTTTGTAACGCAATACTGCACACTTTTTACAAGAAAAACGCAACAAGAAGGGCCCTTTCTGAAATAAATAATCATAATAAATTTAATAACCGACTTATTGTTCTGAATACAATTTGATTCAAAAAAACGAGAACGTTTTAATATGTTGTATTGAGCTGAATAGTCTAAGCATAATAATTAAAAAGTTACAGGAATTTTAAACTTTCAAATGCGTTTTCCCAACAATTGAGATTTTGACTTTGTCACGTTATAGAAGCAAATGAGCGATTTATAGAGGTCAGTTATTTTTGGCCACAATAAGTCTAATCTAGTCTAATAATAAAATCATCTGTTGTGATATTATAAAAGTTGCGAATCAACCCAATACGGTACATTCCCAAATTGATCATCCAAGATGAAACTGGTTCGTAATAAATTCAATAAACATAATATTATTGTATCCGAATTGCTTATCAAAGAATTAGAGATAGAGTGAGTGTGTATTTCTCGTTGCAGCTTATTGTTTTGTGCATCGCGGTTGCAGCCGTGTCTGGGGCGGCGGTGCCGTCAAACGATGTGCAGGTTCTGCGATACGACAATGACAACATTGGTGTATGATGAAAATAAAAGGAAAAATAAATTACGGTCAATCCGAGTTCGGGAAGTGGGAGGGAGCTTTTAAGAGAAAAAAATGGTTTCTCTCGATTTCCGACAAAACTACAAGTCTTACAGAAAAAAGTTCAATCGCAAAGTTGTAGGCAATTAAAAGTTCTACAACTTTTGTATTAACAATTTTTTCACATAACCTCAAAATTTTGGTGAAAAATTAAAAAAAACAAGTTTTTGGTCTTTTATTTTTATCTACTTCAAAATGTTTCAAATGTTTTGCTACGAAATTTGGTGGAAACTTACTTTATTATGTCCCAAATGCACTGTAATTTATTTGATTGAAAATATTTATTTTTTTGCCTTATTTTGAATTAATACCAAAAAAACAACCTAATTTTCAATCGAAAAGTCACCCGTCAAAATATCAGCTTTTTTCAAAAACTGGGGTGGTCTGGGGGGTGCCTTTTATTCATTGAAATCTCTACTTTCATATGGTGTAAAAAAAATAAACACCACTATAGTAAATGATCTCAGGAAATGCATACAAACAGTGTAATAATGAGCTTTTACTAAATCAGACTTCTCGAACTCTATAATATCTTCTCTTGTATCGGCTTTTCGGTAATATTTCAAAAGAAAAATAATTACCTGTTCTAAGTTTAATATTTTACAGTATATTCAAAAGCAAATTGATGTCGATAAAAACATTTCAGGTAGTTCGAGAAGTTTGCCTACTCGGCAGCCGCGATAGAAAAAATAGATACGTAACATTATTAATATATTTAATATTCACATTAAATATTATTATCGCTCCCGGAGTGACACGACTTAAATGTGGCTTGGCACTAATTACATCATTTGTCTCTTTTTGACGTCTCATCACATCATATTATCGTGTTTGCGTTAGTGTCCCGTTTTTGAAGATCGAATGATGTGGTAACCTATCTACACCGCTTTGCAATATCACTGATTGTACCATGTTTTGGCACATAAATTCCCTTTATTCTATATAAATTGACCCGCATTGACGTCATCATGACGTGGCACATTCCTCACAGATCTACACAATAATGTTTGTCACTCCAACTTGCGCTACTTTAACCTTACGAATAAATTTCAATACATTTGTACCGACAAAATTACGCATGTGAATTGATTTTTTCGATATCAACAGTTGTTTGGCGTTCAATAATTGTTTTAGAATCGAATGGTAAATGGTTTTTTATGTCAGAGCAAGCAAAGGAGCCGGTGGGCCACCTGATGTTAAGTGGTCACCACCGCCCATAAACACTTGTAACACTAGAAGTGTTACAAGTGCTTTGCCGGTCTTTTATGGAAAAATAAGCTCTTTTCTTGAAGGCCCCTATGTCGTAGTTATTCGGGAACACCGCAGGTGGCAAATCGTTCCTCAGTTTCACCGTACGCGGAAGGAAGTTGCGGGTGAAGCGGACAGTGGTGGAGCGCCAAATGGTACTGTTCATTTCTGCAGTTACTTGGAAAAAATATCATTTAAGTGATCCTATCTTTAATTCCTTAGTAGAGCAAAGAATCGAGATATTTCTGGAAGTTTTCTCTCTTTTTTAATATTATTAATATTATATACACACTTATATAGCAAAGACGAAATATTTGATTGATTCTAAGTTAGCAAGTTGAGCGGTTTGAAATCACCTCTGAATCACATTTAAAACTCCTTTACATTAGAAAGTGCAGAGTAATAATAAAGTATTTGTTATCGGAATCAGCTGGTTAGTGTATAGTTTTTTCTTTTTACCCTAGCAGTAAAATGACCGCCTCCTGGGTACAGTGGTTGACGCGTGAGCGTAGTATCTAGGGGCCTTGGGTTCGATTCCCGGTGGAGACGAAGAAAAAAAATGTCTCGGTCTGGCAGGACGCACAAGGCTGATCACCTACTTGTCCCTAAAGACAATCGATCAGTGAAACAGATGTATGCATAATGCATCTGCTCCTTACCCCATTTGGGGACACGGGGCTTCACTTTTAGCAATAAAATCATCCAGATCTAACAATAAAATATAAATTACTTTTTCTTTTAAAAACACAGGCTATTGCCACTCTATATTTTATTTTCTTCTCCTTGGTTATATAAATAAATATACTCCATACAGAACCCGCTTATAAATTTCAAGTCACGCTTGGTCAGTTTTTCAACCTTATCAAAGAAAAACGCTAATTTCATAAAATCATCACCGAGTACATTGTATCATTTATATTGATTTTAAGTATTGAATTATTCATTGAATATATTATTTTTATAATTACGTAGCTTTTTTCTTTGTATTGAAATGGTAAACGAAAAATCAATAATGCTCATCGTAAAAAATATATAATATAGAACATAAAAACTTAATATTCCTTAAAAATAGCTGCACAACCTGGGTCCTATTTTCAGCGACTATCATGAATCTACACTAATATTATATAGAGGAAAACTTTGTTTGTTTGATTGAAATGAATAGGCTCAGTGGAGTAAAATACTTGATTCCATGTAAAAAATGTTTCTTAGAACAATCTGACAAAAAGAGTTGACAAAAAGGAAGGCGTTTTAGTTATTTGTATCGATCATCGATACAAATAACTAAAGCGATCATTGTTGAGAGCCGAAATGTTCTTTTAATAAATATGTATAAAAAAAATATTATTATGACATAGCTTGGTAGGTAACCAGTTATTTCTTATTGTTTTTATATATTTAGAATTTTCTTGAAATCCGTGAAGATTTCTGGTGCCTACCTACACTAGCCGATGAACAGATAGACTTTGTCTGAAAGCATAAGCTCTACGCATAGATTAAATATGTTAAACGAAAAATAACCTTCGGACGATAAAATACTACCTAAATCACACATAAACCTAACTAAATCGGGGTTATTTAAGTTTTGAGGTTATTTCACATTTTTCTCAATCAAGAAGACTGTAACAACTATAGACCTATCTCGATTTTACCAACATTAAGTAAGGTATTCGAAAAGTTAATATTAAACCAATTGACTAGTCACTTTGCTTCTAATAATTTGCTGCACACCAAACAGTTTGGTTTCACAAAGGGGCGCTCAACCACAGATGCTGGAGTTGCACTACTAACACATATATATAAGGCATGGGAAAACTCAAAAAATGCTTTGGGGATATTTTGTGACCTCTCCAAGGCATTTGACTGCGTTGAACATTGTACATTATTGCGTAAACTTAATCACTATGGGATTAAAGGACAAGCTCAGAACCTCATAGCCTCATACCTGCATGATAGGATACAAACTGTAGTTGTTAATGGAGAACGTTCTAGCGGTGCGTCCATTAACATTGGTGTTCCACAAGGGTCTATTTTAGGACCCTTCTTGTTCTTGGTATATATCAATGATCTACCTTATTATTTACAGGATAGGTGTGAAATAGTTCTGTTTGCAGATGATACCTCATTAATATTCAATGTGGATAGGCATGACCCAAATGTTGACGAAGTGAACAGTACTCTTTTACACATATCCGACTGGTTTACTGCTAATAATTTATTATTAAATGCCAAAAAAACAACTTGTGTTGAATTTTTACTACCTAACGTTAAAAAGTTGAGCAGAAATATTACCTTGAACGGGGAGGTATTACACCCTACAGAATCGACTGTATTTCTTGGGTTAACATTGGACGAGAAACTACAGTGGGGAGCCCATGTCAACACCGCTGCAGGTAAGCTCAGTTCAGCAGCATATGCAGTCCGAAAGGTAAGGCATCTCACCGATGAAGATACAGCTAGATTGGTTTATTTCAGCTACTTTCATAGTATTATGTCCTATGGAATTCTACTATGGGGCAGGGCAGCAGATATAGAAACTATATTTATCTTACAGAAAAGAGCCATTCGCTCTATATATAATTTACGTGCTCGGGACTCACTAAGAGATCTCTTTAAGAATACTGGTATCCTTACTGTACCATCACAGTATATATTTAATAATATTTTGCATGTACACAAAAATGCCGACGTACACACAAGAGTAGGAGATAGACACTGTTATGGCACAAGGAACAGAAATAGAATTGAAATGCCATTTTTCCGATTAGCTAAAGTTAAAAATTCATTTATGGGTCAAGGTATACGCTTTTACAATAGAATTCCTCATAATATTAAAGAGTTTGGTAGTGCTAAATTTAAAACTTATGTAAAAAATATATTAGTTCAGAGAGCCTATTATAGCATTAAGGAATATATGGAAGATGAAAATCCATGGAGGGTTGTCGCGTAAGAACCACAGGACAGTTCTTTGGCATATTATGATATATTATGTAGTTAGATTTAAGTTACAGATTATGTAATATTGACAATATGATTTTAAAAGAGCAACTATGGAGTTTCTTGCCGGTTCTTCTCCATAGATACTGCTTTCCGAATCGGTGGTAAATGTTAAAAATACTTATGTAATGACGATTCGAAAGTGCTACTAAAAGTAGTCTAATTGAATAAATAAATGTTTGAGTTTGAGTTTGAGTTTGAGTTCTCAATATCTTGAAAACCCCTGTTTTTATCACAAAAAAATCAATTGGTAAAAATCTTTTGAATATCGAAGAACCCTCCAAAACCACTCTGGCATTGACGCAACACTATACTGTGGTCCATACTTTCATGGGCATTCTTCTTTACGTACATCCATATTATATTATTGAAAAAAATTCTGTTAGATATACTAATTTGATTTAATGAGTGGCTTAAATATTTCATGAATTGTAACATATTATGTAAGTTTATTTTAAAATATGTTCGTTACGTGTTTATTTAAAAGAGTGAGTTGTATAACATTAAATAAAATGATAAATGTCTGTTCAATTGTTCATATATCTTTAATAATGATAATGTTAACCCTTCATTGAGCGAATAAAAACAAACACTATAGACAGGGCAACCTGCCCCCCTAGCCAAGTGGCTTTCTGTTAGCTTAGCGTTCAATAGAATAGACTACGAATGTATGAGATTGACGTAAGCTGTAGATAAACGTATCTACAGCTTACGTCAATCTGCCCTGTCTTCGCCTGCGCTGACATGCCAAAGTGGTCGAACGGGATAAAAAGTATCCTATATACGCCTTCTGGTTCTAAGCTATATCCCTTCCTATTTCAGCTAAAAGAAGATCCGCATAGTTCCTTTTCCTGCGGCATTTCCGGGATAAAATAGTTTTTATCTATCTACTATCCTTTGTCGTTTTTCAGGTCTCAGAGTATCTGTGTCCTAAATTACATCCAAATCGTTTCAGTGGTTGTGACGAAGAGACGGAGTATCTTTTGCATTTATAATATGATTAAGTTAGGATAATAATGTGTGCTGCTTTCACTGCAATACATTTAAGTCACACAAATTTAAAAACAAAATAAATAAATAAATCGTTTATTTGCAATTAAACATAATTTATTATTACAACATGTTTAGCCACCATTTATTAACAGCATGCAAATTTATCTATATGTTGTCACTTAATTATATTTTTTATAAATAAACGAAAAAATCTTTTTTTTTTGTTAAATAAAATAAGAAAAAATCGACATCATCATCACCAAAATGCCCACTGCAGGGACACATTATACAGGTAGTGTCCTATGTATATTTCAAACTCAAACATTTATTTATTCAATTAGACTTCTTTGAGAAGCACTTTTGAAACGTCAATACATAATTTTAGCTACCACCGATTCGGAAAGGAGTATCTATGGAGAAGAACCGGCAAGAAACTCCATAGTTGCTCTTTTAAATCATTTCAGTATTACGTATACATCATTTCAGTATATATCATTTCAATATTATTATGTCCTACTTCCAAGAATTACCAACAACAGGAAAGTGTTAATGATTTTTCTAATTTGCAATGCAAAGCGAAAGTTTTCGATTTTCATTATTCAAATATGATGTCAACGGATTATTTTAAATACATTTGTAGCGTACTTCGTTCGCGACTGAACGTAGTTGGTTTATTTAGCAAAAAGTGCTTAACTTTTTTTATTAAAATTTTTTTTGAACGAAAAAAGTAAGTAGATACAAATAATTATCTGTTGTGTCTTTGATTTTTTACTGTGGATTTTTTTTAATAAGACCTTTGGTAGTTTTGGATTTGAAGACTCACTCAAAATAATTTTTCTTCTAACGACGTCTTCTTATCCCGTATAATATAAATTTTATTTGTTTAATAGTGTAACTAGGTACTCTTATTTTCTCAAACATTTTTGGCGAAAAATTATGTAACTTTATAAAATAACGATGATATTGCAGAAATGGCCACTCTCCTGAAAATGATGTGGAGTGGATACGGCTTCGTTTTCGACGAATTAGCAGGTAATAATCAATATGTAGGTATAATATTAATAGGATATAGAGAAAACATTGGTGTTTATGAATAACGACTAAACATACAATAACTGGCTAGTCGAAATAAACGACCTTTTATGACGAAAAGGTAGTTTATTACAATCAATTATGCTTTCTAACGAATATTGTAAACAGTGTCAGTTCTATTTGCGCCATAAAAAGCTAAGATTGACAGCAAAGAAAGAGTGCTAGGAGTGCTGGGTTACTGCCCTGCCTTTTTCCTGAATGTTAACCCGTGACAAACACACACTTTTAACGTGTTCATATTATGTTTGTCTATTTGCATGTCGTAAACACATTACACGAGTCATATTTTCAGCTCAGGCAGTTAAAAAGTTATGTCTAACTTTTTTCTTTCAGTCAATTTCTTCATTTTTGTTAATATATTAATATATTTGTGTTTTTATTAATTTATATTTCCTTGTATAACCTTTAAGTGTGTAAGTTGTGTGTGTGTTGTAAGCCTTATATTCACTGTAACCAAAGTTTGCGAATAAGCAACACAGTTGAATCATTATTCTGCTGTCAACATGTTGCTAGGAATACTTGATGTTGCAAAGTTGTTAACGGTATGCTAAAAAGTTCTCACCGCAAGTTTCCCGCAACATTCTAACCCATAATCAATAATGTTGATCAACTGTTGCACAACAAATGTTTGCCGTACGACCATTCTTTCAAGCTAGCCGCTTTACTGTGTTAAGAGTATAGTATTGTTAATGTTATATATAATAATAATTATTTAATAAATCAAAGCGATCTTCTAATATATCTAATCTAATCTATACTAATATTTTAAAGCTGAAGAGTTTGTTTGTTTGTTTGTTTGAACGCGCTAATCTCGGGAACTACTGGTCCGATTTGAAAAATTCTTTCGGTGTTAGATAGCTCATTTATCGAGGAAGGCTATAGGCTATATATCCTCACGCTACGACCAACAGGAGTTGAGCCACGGGGTGGAAACCGCGCGGAGCAGCTAGTTTAATACAGTGCAACCTTAATATAACGTACCTCAATATAACGATTTCCTCGATTTAACAAATTTTTCGTAATCCCCTTGAATTGTCAATAAGATTCAATATAAAATATCCCTTTACATTACGAACATTTTTTGCGAACAACCTCTTTATAACGAATTTTTAACTATCAAAAAAAGTATAAATACCTCTAAATAACGAATTTCGTCAACCCAAAACCTTTATATAAAGTTCCAACCAATGTAATGATTCTTAATCTCATAGTATGTGATTTCAGGTTTCGACATGCTTTTGTTCGTAAAACGATCATTTTTGTTTAATTTAAATTGTAAAGTAATGTGAACACTGCTGCTCGTCACTATTGTTAAAGATTCAAGTTGAAATGGATCAGAAACGTAAAAGACCTCTTTTTAACGAATTTTAGACCAACCTAACCTAACGAACCTCAGTTCAACGAATTACTTGATATAACGAATATTTTTTTGTTCCCTTCAGATTTGTTATATCGAGGTTGCACTGTATAATCTCATTTATAATATATTTCAGATCCACGAACAAAAACCTGGTTCTTAGTTGCGAAGCCTTACCAGGGATTATGTATACTTGGAATATATTTGCTTTTCGTCTTGAAAATCGGACCAAACTGGATGAAGAATAGACCACCATATAATGTAGAGAAATTTATGATCATACATAATTTAGTACAAGTTTTGGCATGTGGTTACGTGTTTATAGAGGTAAGTTCTTCTTCTCCATATTACAAATTGTCTTATTTCATTAGGTACTTACAATTAGGATTACATTGATATCGGATGTGTTTGTTACACACGTCAACAAAGTTTTTCCATTTACAATGTCCCTATCAAATATCCCTAGACTTTGTTGCTGTGTGTTCAAAACAATACGTTAGACGTTAAGAACGTTGAATTTTACACAAATAGTTGCCTGTCTGTTATTCTCTAAACGATCGCGTATCAATTTCAATAAGATCAGTAATTTATAAAAAAAAATTTAAGCATCTATTCATGGTTAAGATTTTTAAACGCCTCCCAAAAAGGCTTTTCATTTCGTTACACCATTAATTAATTATTATATGTAAGTACAATTCTCTATAAGGTCTGTTTACAGCCGTTACAATTTAACATAGATACTGACTTAAATGTTTAAAAAAGAAGGTTATTGTTTTCTGCAATAGATAATCTATACTAATCTATACTAATAATATTATAAAGAGGAAAGGTTTGTATGTATGTATGTATGTAATATGTATGGTTTTCACGCATAAACTACTGGACCGATTTTGATGAAATTTGGCACAGATAATCTTTAGACCCTGAGAAAGAACAAAGGCTACCTTTTATTGCGAAATATGTGCCACGGGCGAAGCCGGGGCGGACCGCTAGTATATTATAAAGCTGAAGAGTTTGTTTGTTTGAACGCGCTAATCTCAGGAATCGATCGGTCCGATTTGAAAAATTATTTCGGTGTTAGATAGCTCATTTACCGAGGAAGGCTATAATAAATATTATCATCACGCTAAGACCAACAGGAGCGGAGAAATGCGGATGAAACCGCGTGGCACAGCTAGTATATAATAAAGGTAGAATTCTTCAAGATAGTATTATACATAATGTTAGAGATATATCATATCAAACAAAATATAACACAATACGTAATATTACATCAAAATCAAATAAAATTACTGCTTTTCATGTCCGTTATGTAAATCGAAATAGAGCGAAGGTACGAAGTATCAGAAGTTAATGTCCTTTAGACTCGTATAATTGAATAACAATTGTTTATTGAACTTTATATTCTGATTATCATTGGATGCTATTATTTTTTAATTAATGCGCATATTTTTAACTGTTATTTATTCCCTTCCTGAACAAATATAACCACGAAAACTTTTAGTTTCATTATTGTTTTATTACGTCAAATCTACGTATATCATTGCTTTTTACGGTTTACTTACTACGGTTCCGAAACAAGTCCATAACCTAGAAAGTCTTAGCTAAGCTTATCTATGAGTTAAACCGCGTTTCATTTAGATATCATGCAGTTATATAATAATTATGATGTCCAACATTTTTAAACTTGTTGTTGTTGAACAATGTTGTCCTTCTACGCTCTATATAATATGTCAGTCTTCGATAACAGTGCTTTCTAAACAGACAACAAATCGCGCGTCATGTTGCGCGCCAAGTGGCAACGTCGTGCGCTGTTGTGCAACGTTTTCATACATGTTGCGCGTCACCTGTTGTGGGCAAAATGTTGCCTGGTGGAAACGAGTTTTTAAAATACAAATTTTGTATTAATATTTGCGCCAAACATTGCTGATGTTAATATTATAAGTAAAAAGATGTAACTATGTTATTTTTTGCTTCAGTTGTCTTTTTTCTTATGATCCTACTATACCGTCTGATCCTGTGTTGTGCCATTTTTGAAGATCGAGTGTTGTGTTGTTTACCTATCTACACCTTTTTTGCTTATAATGGCCCCTTTACATAATGGGCAGCGTTGGGCGAGTAGGGACAATAATGATTGTTTGTGTAGAGGGCCTTTTTTTTCACATCAGCCTATTCCCGTCCACTGCTGGACGTAGGCCTCTCCCAG
>CAJQZN010010575.1:0-15021 GCA_907164685.1 Colias eurytheme | reverse complement strand
GTACCAGTAGGGATTATTAATTACTATAATAATAATAATGATTTATAAACAGTTAAATAATTAATAAAGCACTTTAACAAACAAAAATAGAGAAAATATTGAGCATAAAAAAAACAAAACATGACGTAGAACATAGCACACAGTTGAGCACAACCTTATAGCTAAGGCAGCGATCTCTACCAGACAACCTGGTAGTCAAGGAAAATTTAGCAAAACAATATTATTAGATTAATTAATATATCACTTAGTTTAACAATTATTGAAGACTAGCCGTCCGCCCGCGGCTTCGCCCGCGCTTTTATAGAAAAACCCGCATAGTTCCCGTTCCCGTGGGATTTCCGGGATAATTTTTTTAAAGTGAAACTTTTATTACATCGTCTCAAACTTTTTGGTCTGTGTAGCGCATGTCGCGTGACGGTCGGCTGCCGAGTAGGTATAAGCAGTGTTCGGAACCGTTCGAACAGTTTCACTTTTACCGTGGTTTCATAAAACCACACAACATTTTTTTATTTTCCTATGTGTTAATCCAAGTTACCCTCTATATGTGTGCTAAATTTCATTGTTTCATGGTGAAAGAGTAACAAACATACACACCTACACATACATACATCCTCACAAACTATCGCATTTATAATATTAGTAGGATGAAAATATTATATATTATAAATATTCGTTTTTGCCAAAACAACTAAACCTATTTTGATGAAATTGTTGCACTTATCGTTTACTATTTTTTTACATGTATCTATTGTTAATCTAAAATTTAAATTGTATCTCATTTATTATTCAATTGACGTCATCAAAAGTTTTATTATGAATGATAATAAAGTTTTTTTTATGTTAAAATGTTAAACAATTTTTTATATAGTTTTGTTTAGTAGAATACAAATTGATTGACCGGCCAAGTGTGTGTCGGTAACGTGGGAAATAAATAAAAAGCATTGTCATTATTATGACAATTTCATGATTTCTATTAATATTGCGCAAATATTACTGAACGTATTTAATTGTTTTTATAGGTATATAATTTTATAATAAGTGTAAATAACTGCTTTAAAATTAGCTAATGAGCATATTAATATAAACGAAAAAAAAATTATACGAACAGTAAATTCCATCGAAATCTGACTAGCAATTACAATTACGTTTTTAAATCGGTAAAACACAAAAAAAAACATACTAAGTAAATAATATTATATTACGAATAAATCGTCTTTAAAATTAGCTCCAAACTTAGGCTCCAAAGTACTCATTACTATCAATGGAAATCGAACCTTGGACTTATGGCAAAAAAGAACCATTGAACTGTATGATTCATTAGATATAATTACCTACATTTACTAGTATGTACTTGAATAGTTTTAAATAATTTTCCTTGTTACAATGGAATGTGCGTAATTAAAAATTAACATAATTAGACACAGCTGTTTCGGAGTAATGTGCGAACAAACATAGGTACTCATTTATTATATCTAGATTTTCTGCTCTATTTTTTACTTGTACATGTTAAAATGTATGTAGGTATGTTTATAAATGTATGAAATATGGACTGATTTACAAAAATATCTTCTTTTAGATTTTGATGAGATTTTCACTGGCTGATAGATCATAGTTAAAAAAACCTAGCCTAGGTTTTATTACGAGTAAGAGAATTATATTAAAAACTATCCAAGACTTAGCTGATGTGTTTGTTTGTTTGAACGCACTAATCTCAGCAACTACTGGTCCGATTTGAAAAATTCTTTGGGTGTTAGATAGCCCATTTATCGAGGAAGGCTATAAGCTATATAATATAATATCATCACGCTAAGACCAACAGGAGCGGAGCAATGCGGGTGAAACCGCGTGGCACGGCTAGTAATTAATAAAACATCCCGTGCCGTGACGTCCCGTGCAACGGAAACGTACAATACCTGGCCCAATGAGCTAGAAGGGAATCAATAAATGTTTAATTGTAGCCTACCCTCATTATTGAAGTGGAAATGTACCTACATATGTGTTTCTGTTTTTTTGATATTTTATCTTATATATAAAATTCTCGTGTCACAATGTTAGTCTGCATACTCCTCCGAAACGGGTGGACCGATTCTCATGAAATTTTCTGTGCATATCGGGTAAGTCTGAGAATCGGCCAACATCTATTTTTCATATGCACCACGGGCGAAGCCGGGGCGGACCGCTAGTTTTTATATAATATAACGTAACGGCACCAGTCTTGTACAGATTAAGGAAAAAATTGAAGTTTTTTGCAAATTTCTCGTAGGTTTTTTAACTTTATTGGATATTGTTTAGTAATACCTTTAGTTCTATGTTAGTTTAAAGTGACCAATGTTAGAAAAAAGATTACAATGCATAAATAATGAAGTTATTTATAAATTAAAAAACCACTTTTTTGCACCAGTGTTGGACAGTGAAAAATCTAATGATGGACACCCAGTTTTGGACAACATCCAGTTATGAACACCCATTTATGGACTGTACCTAATGTCGTTTCTCCAGTTATTTACACTTGGAAAAGACTTATAGTTATCAATAGAATCTTGAAAATGATGATTGGAATACAATAAATCGGGGATGTATTTATAAAAAATAGTACTTATTAATTATTTTGCATACTTATAATATTTAAAACAGTCTTAATTTCCATTTTCTAGGCAAAAATTGGACAAATGCATCGTTAAATACGAGTTATGTCTGTTAAGAAACACCAATATGGTCTTTTTCTCAATAAGTCAGGGATGAAAAATATAACAAAAAAAGTACTGCCATTCCATCCATTTTGGGACTTCTTCTTCTTCGTCATATCACTCTAGGGGGGTAGATGTTACCCGCTTCACGATGTTCCGCCATATCTCTCTGTTTCCTGGCATTCCGCTAGACTCGTGAAGTGAATCGCCAATCTGAATCCGCCAGCAGCCTTAATCTGATCGGTCCATCGATATGGATTCCAAATTTTAGCACGAGGCAAAAACCTTTTTTTAAATTGTTGCAAGATGGTGTGGATGAAATTGAAGCGTGTGTGCTATATGGTGGTGGAATTTAGCAGCAGACAACGATCCAAACAGTTCATCAGAGAACTCTCTATGATAGATGCGTTACAATACGCATAAGTATGCGACTTCTCTACGCAGTGATAGAGAATGAAGCCGAGAACGAGTCGCACAGCACATAATGACCCATTATTCTAAAATATATTCTTCATGTTTAGAAAGATATTACGTTGTTGGACCCATTAGTGTAATATTAACAAAAAATATCAATGTCCATTATAGGAACCAAAGCAAATCCAGTCATGGACAATTGTTGTACAATATTGGAACCCTTTGTTTGAAATGGTCGTGATAGGTATATTATGAATCAGAAAGAAAAGACAATACAGAAAAGCGCATGTAATTAATACCTTTAAAAAAAGTTTATTTTCGACATATGTCCATAAATGGATATATCCATAGAATTAAATCCAGTTATGGACACTGAAGAATTTCATTTAAACAACATAACCTATCATTATACTAAATCGTGTAATATTTCGTACACTTAACTACTATAAATAAAAGTAATATCAAATTTTGCTGACATTCATACATAAATTCTTATAACCAAAATTGTGTCCTCACTTCCTTAAGGATTTTCTTAGTAAAAACGGATTTCTTCGAAACGAGTCGCAGCAACTAAACATAACGTTCTGCCATCTTCAAACATTTTGGCCGAATAAGATGAAATGTCGTATTTTGATAGCTTATGAACCAAACTTTTATTTTAAGTATTGCCAAATTATATAACGTTAATTTTGGTCTTAATATTTAAATTTAATATTTATTTTGTCCATTACTGGATGCTTGTCCACGACTGGTGCCGTTACCTTAGGTACCTAATAAAAGCGAAAGTTTGTATGTTTGTTTGTTTGGTACTTCTTCCCGCAAACACTGCCAAACCGATTTTCACGAAATTTGGCACACATATAGAGGGTAACTTGGATTAACACATAGGATAGGTTTTATCCCAGAAATCCCACGGGAATGGAAACTATGCGGCTTTTTCTTTGACTACGCGAAGCTGCGGGCAACAACTAGACAGTGTTAAAATATATTTAACTAAAATTTCCCAGTAAAATACTGAATTTAAAAAAAAGATGTACCTATATGGAGAGCCTTGTTAAAACCGAACTAATTATTTCGTATGTTATCGTGAATAAACAAACAGATATACCTACCTAATAATATAATTGTATTTTTCCGGTTCCGGTTCTCGAAACGTAAACATCGTTGTAGCGAAGTCCTCAAACTTATTGTTATTAAAAATAAACTACGGACTGTTGGACACGGTGAATAGTAGAAAACAAATAAATGCTGTGGACTTTTGGGATTATTGATTCGTGGAAATAAAACAGGTGAAGATCTAATACTAAACAATTAAAAATTAACCAACAATTCACAATCACATTGAAAGTTGAAACATCATTGAAAGCATTAAAACGTCATAGTGTCAACTGTCATCATCTGTCACGTCACTGTCAGATCGTGTCATTGGTCACATCAGTGTTGCCAACTTAATAATCATAATTCCCCACAATTTCATTTTACGTTAAGAATTTAAAACTTAAACATGGAAGATCAATTTCAAATTTTGTTCGACAAAATGAAAATAGAAATGCAGAAACAGACGGTAGAACTCAAAGAGTCTATAACTAATTCAATCATGGAGAAAATTGATGAAAAAATAAAGCCTATTCTAGCAGAAAACAAAGATTTAAAGATGAAAATGCTAAACCTTGAGAAAGAGATGGAATATTTGAAAAGAGATAAGAAGCAAAACAATATTATTATTTTCGGATTGAAAGAGGAACAGGAATCTGCGCCAGGACTTATACAAGAGGTAAAAAAGATATTCAATAAAGACTTAAATATAAATATTGAGGATTTTGAAATAAACAACGCTTATCGTATCGGAAAGAAAAACCTAGAAGGAAAGCCGAGACCTGTTCTGCTTTCCTTTGTCAGTTCATGGAAGAAAAATGAGGTTATGAAAGTACGGAAAAATCTCAAAGGTATATATATATCAGAGGATTATTCTAAAGAAGTTCTGGAGAAGAGAAAGATGTTACAAAGTAAACTAAAAGAAGAAAGAATGAAAGGAAATTTTGCGTATCTTAAATACGACAAGCTTATAGTGAAGGAAAATAATACAACAAATGATAAAAGAAAGAGAGAATTATCTTCATCACCGCGAGAAAATACACAAGCAAAAAAGCAAGTGTGGATACCATCACAAACTAACAGACGTAACGCCTTTGACGTCATGAGAGGAAGATCCAACTCTCTTTCTTCCTACACAACAGATAATAGGCAATAACAATTAGCTATCGGCAACCGGAAAACACAAAAACATAAAATTATTGATAACCGAATAATTAGAAACCACCAATCTCCTCCAAGCCGACTGGTCATCGTGGGGGAAAAAGACCGCGACCCTCTAAAGATAAAAAATATCAGTAAAAATAAATATAACGATATATACATAGCAACTTTAAACTGCCGATCACTAGGGACCACCGAGAAATTGAAAGAATTAGAACTAGCATTGGATGAAATAAAATGGGACATTATTGGTATTAGTGAAGTAAGAAGATTTGGAGAAAAAATAGAAGACCATGGAAATTACATACTACACCACATTGGGGAGACGCCCGGATTATATGGAGTCGGATTTATAGTTAAAAAGAGTTTTGCCAAAAACATTAAAGAACTAAGGGGTATTTCAGAACGAATAGCAATTCTCAACATTCTATTACCCGTAGATGGTGAGGAAGAACAAGAATGGACTATAATCCAGGCGTATTCGCCTATTGAATCAAATAAGAAAGAAGATATAGTAAAAATAGAAAAATTTTACGAAGACCTACAATTAACTACTTCATATGCATCAAAAAACATGATAATTATGGGTGACTTTAATGGACAGATTGGTAAACAAAAATGTGGAGAAGAATATAACATAGGATGTCATGCATTTGCCAAAATTCAATGGAACGGAGTATTCTGGGTATAAAACTAAAAGATAGAGTGAAATTAGAAGAAATTAAAAATAAAACTAAATTTAAACATGCACTCACAACTTACAGACAGCTAAAATGGCGTTGGACAGGACATATGTTTAGAGAAAGTAGAGAGAAATGGACTAAGTTAGTAACGGAATGGTATCCAAGAGATAACAAAAGGAATAGAGGTAGACAAAGCAAAAGATGGGAAGATGAATTTAAGAAAATAGCCGGTCCTGTATGGACCCGCTTAGCAAAAGATAGAAATATATGGAAATCTTTAGAGGAGGCCTTTGTCGACAGACAAGCTGTTCCTTATAAACATCCTGTTGCCGATAATATAAATAAAAATTAGAATAAGTAGAATTAACTTAGTTTTTAAGAAATTGGCATGTAATAATTTTAAGAAAAGTAACAGCAATAAAGGCTATTTTATTTATTTTATTTATTTTATTATTGTTATAAATATCTACAAATTATTATATGCCTTTTTTCCAATTTTTTATTTCAGTTAGTAGGTACCTTTCTAAATGTAAAAGAATTTATAATCAATTTAATAATTATTGAGTTAATTCGTATCAAAGTCATGGAATCAGAATAATAATTACTACGATTAAAATACAGGCAAAATCGTGGAAAACTACTAGTTACTATAAAGAAGTTATTCATTGACAACAACTCGTTATGTCATTCTATGAATAAGACCTTTGTTTCACTTATATGGAAAAATAATGTAAACTGTAATTATAGTTCACTAGAGGAAAGATTTTGAACACGCTTATATTCGCTTCACCTGTATGTTTGTATGTACACAAACTACAAACATACAGAGTAACCGACTACAAACATACAGACATACATACATACATTACTACTTTAAAACGGACAGATTTAATTCAAACTTTGTACCTACACTTATTAAAGATCAGTGACAATACAATAATTTCCTCTTATGTATCTAATATTTAGAATAAACTAGCGGTCCGCCCCGGCTTCGCCCGTGGTACATAATATTTACGTTTTCTCTACATAAGAACCACCCTCGTACTTCAAGGAATATAATAAAAAAAGAATTATCGAAATCGGTTCAGCCGTTCTTGAGTTATGCGCTTACCAACACATTTTACGATTCATTTTTATATATAAAGAAGAAGATAAGATAAATAAATAAATATTTCAGGACAATTTTCACACACGGCACGATCTGATCCCATACTAAGCTTTCGCTTGTGTTATGGAAACCAGATGGCTGATAAACATACACATACAATTTTAAATATGTAAATACTTATATAGATAATTAACACCCAGACAAAGAGCAAACACATAGGTGTTTGAATGAAGAACATAGGTTCATCACCACATTCATCACACAAATATTTGCCCCGGGTGGGAATCGAACCCACGACCCCTGGCTTGGAAGGCAGGGCCACTACCAACCAAGCCAACCAGCCAGTAGTTGATATTCGAATGCATGCATGATATTATGCAGAATGTTAATAAGATATACCACATATTCCTAAATAGTTACTACACCAAAATGGCTAAACACATACGGATGGATTTTAGCACAAAGATAGATTACAATCTGCAATAAACCGGTATCAAGGTCGAGGGTTGTTACTATATAGATAACCGATAAATTGAATCGATAGGTAATATCTATTGACGCAAACCGGTTTTTTCCAGAAAAAAAAGCAATTTTATCAGATACTTAAGTACACTCTAGATAATGTAAAAATTATTATCTATGTATTGCATTTTAGATTTTTATAAGACTAGCTTTTCGCCCCGACTTCTTGCAAACCAAAAGTTTTTTTATTTCTAACTGACTTGAGAAAAATGAGCATGTTCTCAATGCGACTGTGTTTTTGTTGGGTTTGTTTTACCTCATAACTTTCGACTGGTTGAACCGATTTTGATGATTCTTTTTTTATTTGAAAGCTTATGCCTTCCAGTTGGTCCTATTTAAATTTTATGCGATCATTTGAAGTCGGTGTAGATTTTTGTTAATAGATAAATATTTTATCGCCGGCCAATTTGGGCGATGCCAGAAAGAGTGGCTTGTCTACACTAATATTATAAAGAGGAAAAGTTTGTTTGTTTGTTTGTTTGATTGTAATGAATAGGCTCATAAACTACTGGACCGATTTTAAAAATTCTTTCACCATTCGAAAGCTACATTATCCACGAGTAACATAGGCTAGGTTTTATCCCGGAAATCCCACGGGAACGGGAACTATGCGGGTTTTTCTTTGAAAACGCGGGCGAAGCCGCAGGCGGAAAGCTAGTATTTAATAAACAAAACGTTATTATTCCAATTTTATTCGCAATGTAGATTTTTGTTATAACGGTAACTCTTTTCACGTAGTCGGATAAAAACATATTTTATCTATAAATGTATGGGTAATGAGTAATGACTAATGTAGGTATCTAAAAGAGTATGGGGTGAAAGCACTCATATCATGGGAATTGATAAAAAATTGGGCCATATGATAATCTTGTTATTTAATATTGGTAGATATATTCATAAGTATGTAGATATAATATGGTAGGTTGAATTTGCTGAAATATCGCCAATCAATGAAAGCGCTAGTCATTCAATCAGATAGCAGATTCAACAAGATAGCTGCGACATGTACAGTTTAAAAAAAATCACACTTTAATGGTTTTAAAAAAATACACCATTTTATCAATTAAGATCGTATCGTAATATAGTATCGTTTTTTATTCGTAGTTTTTGTATTGTTTTGTAAAAAATGTCATTTGTAGTACAAGGTTGCAACACTATGGAAGTTGTTGCCGTTTAAATTGTTACAGCGTTTCCGGATAAAAAATAAATCAAAATTGATTCAGCATTTGCAAATATGTAGTTACCATATATAATATGTGCTACAGTAGACAAGTAAGAAGGTACCTACTATAATTTCATAGTATTAAAAAAGTTACTGGAGCTGTCTGTCCGTCCTTATGTATGTTTAAATCATTTAAACTACGCAACGGATTTTGATGAAGTTTTTTTATAGATAGATTGATTCTCTAAGAAGGTTTTAGCATAATATTTTGTTCGAAGATAACTTACTTTTCTCTTTATACTATGGTTTTATAGGATGTAGGCAAAGTGTACGAAGCCGCGGACGGAAAGTTAGTTAACAATAAACACTTTCAAAGTGTTTATGAAAATTGGTTATAAATTATAATATTATCTATTTTTGGTATATTTTAAAAATGATTTCAGTTGGATAAAAATAAATCATTATTTTTATTTGTTATTAACAAACAGACATTCTTTGTAATTTTGTTGACACTCAAAACACCGTGATTCACATATTTGTAACTTTAAGTAAAAATAACTGCTCATGAAATCTAAATTTTGGATTTGACAAAAATATTATTAAAAATTTTTTCCTTGTTTGTTTGTTTGAACGCGATAATCTCAGAGACTGCTGGTCCGATAATGACAAATTCTTTCAGTGTTCGATAGCCCATTTATTAAAGCCCTATAATATGTATTATTTGCATGACAAACAAACAAGCAAGCAAAGCCAGGGCCGGATCTATATTTACTAATAAAAACGCACTAATAAAAACGGTTTTATTTACCGTTTTAAACGAATATTTCCTGTTTATCAATTTACCGTGAGTCGTCCTTCAGTTATTATTATAAAACATAAAACATTATTAATAATGAATATCTATCTATACTAATATTATAAAGAGGAAAGGTTTGTATGTATGTATGGTATTCACGCATAAACTACTGAACCGATTATAATAAAATTTAGCACACATATAGAGGGATTAACACATAGGATAGGTTTTATCCCGGAAATCCCACGGGAACGGGAAATATGCGGGTTTTGCTTTGAAAACGCGGGCGAAGACGCGGGCAAAAAGCTAGTAACATTATAAATATAATAAAATTTTATCTGTTACTCTTGGGACTTTCCAAAATGGGGTTATCTACATTTACAAGTTACAACAGTTACATTTCTTCTATGTATGTCTTTTGCTTTTCCCCAACTTATTGGAAAAGTCAGAAAAAACTTAGGTATTTTTAAGAGTATCGTTATTTTGACCAACTATTTTTTAACCAACTTCTGAAAAGGTTATGTATAATTAAGTACTTATGCTTTTTTATCTATTCGATGTCAAAAACTAAGTATTTCATTCTACATAATATTATGTACTGTTCAATTTCTGGATCATTCTAGACCATCGCCGATTCGCCAAAACAAATCAAGATGGCCGCTAAAGTTTCCACTCGCACCGGTTCGAACCGGATCAAACTAGTTTACGAGGTGAATGACCTGTGGTTTCTTGAAAGTTATTTTGTTTCGTTTGTATGAGTTTTAGAGTTATTTGTACATGTTTTTAGCGACTTTCTAGTAGTTTTTTTTAGCAAATTTACTATATAACACGGTTATTTTTGATAGTGGAATCTATACTAGACCAAGTTCCCGGCTTTACTCCTGGTATATCCGTCGAAAGTAGCCTATGTTCTAATACAGACTATAATCTATCGCTGTACCAAATTTCATACCAATCCGATCTATTTTTGCGTGATAGACAAACATACATACATTCAGACAATAAACTTTCATATTCATAGTAAGTAGGACGTAGGACAACATTTAAATAAAATTTACATATAGAATTATGATTTCAACATAGCTGCGTTTTCACATGTAAAATATTTATTGAATACCTATTTACTACTATAAATTTTATTTATATTTTTTGTGTGTTTGTCTTTCTGTTCGTCCATGCCAATCACAGGATCTGAATTTAAACTCATGTCAAACATTTTTCTTTCTTATGAACTCAGAAATTAGCTGACTAATTCTAAAAATAATTAAAAAGTTACAATACTGTTACACGCATCTCAAAAATTAATTTATTTTTTATCAATCTGAGCGCAGCCGGGTGACAAGGCTAGTACAGGCCTATAAAAATACTTTCTTTCAATTCATACAACTTTTAAAGATTCTTAATGCCATTGAGGCATTGAACATATTATCAAATATGGCTTCTCAATTTATTATGTCTTATTTTCTTACATACACACACATAAAACGTTACAAAATCAGTGTTCGTAGGTACCTACATGATTTCAAAATATAATTTTCTATTCGCTACTTGGCGATAGTTTGTAATTTGTATGTATGTCACTCTTTTACGTTGCAACTACTGAAGCGATGATGCAATTTGCAAGGTGATTCTTTATTGAATAGAACACAAACCAATAAAAAATGATGTGTTAATCCAAGTTACCCTCTATATGTGTGCTTAATTTCATTGTTATCTGTTCAGTAGTAGGTATTTGCGTGGAAGAGTAACAAACACACACACATCCTCACAAACTTTCGCATTTATAATATTAGTAGGATAGTAGGATAAACTTAACATTAAACAAAATGCTATTAAACAATGATCCTTTGTTTTTGAAGTCGGTTACTTACATAACATATTTTTGTCTCTATAACAAAAAATACATTACAATACCCAAAAACTGTTTCTAAAAACAATTGAAAGCAGGATATAATGGGAAAGGGAATAAGGACATTAAAAAAAACTGGACATTATCTAAACTGCCTTTTCTTTATATTGCACTGCAGCACGCTTATCAGTTCCAAGAAGGCTGGTCATTGTAGTTGATTGTGTCACGTTCTGTTTACTATTACAATATGTTTACATCCGTCCGTGCATAGCTTGAGAATGTGTGAACAGATAATCGTATGATTGTTGATAATAATAAGCTACCTGTTATTTTTTGTTTGTTTATGTTGACTTTGAAAAGGAATTTAAAACTCGACAAATATCAATATAATCAAAATATAAACTTTACCACTAAAATATCTATTGCATTATTTCATGATTTAAAAAGTACATAAGACAAAAATAAATAAAAAATAGACTATAATGAAATGAAATATACCTCAAAAAAGTTTTTTGAAAAGAAAGATCGTCTGCTCTCAAAATGAATATTTTTCAAAAAAATTACTTTTAGTCGTATACTCGTATCGTCACAGATTAGAGAATAGTTACTTCGTGTATCGTCAAGTTAAATATAACATCAAAATATCATAGCTATTCTCGATAAATGGCCTATCCAACGCAAAAAAATAATATCAATACGAAACAGTATTTCCTGAATCCTGATATTAGCGCGTACAAATCCTTCAGCTATATGTTATTACTATGTATAGATAATTACAAATATTTAACGGATAAAGATGTATGGGTAAACATACAAAACATGTTAATGTAATAAATCAATTTTAAGGTTCAAAAAGGCTTTATTAGTAGGGTCAGAAAAGTCTTATGTCCTTACGTGACAACGTATATGGATCGTTTGTTATTAAAAAGATGTACCTTTGACAAGTAATGTTTATAAAACACACAAAATCATGTTCGAACAGAAAAATTTACTTAATTTCAATTTCAATTTGGGTTAAAATAACAATTTTGTTAAAACTTTAAAAGACGCAACATAACTTTGACTTTATTATAACTTGATTACCAAAACTTTTCAGTGCACAATTCGTAAAGTCTCTAACAGTGTAAAGTGTTTTAAAGTGAAGCTACCAATCATAAAGTGAAACAGAATCAATCCTAAAGTGAAACACAATTAATCCTAAAGTGAAACACAATTACTCCTAAAGTGAACATGTAACAAAATGTCGTTCCTAAACATACTAAAAAAGAAGAAATGTGATACACCTAGTATTTATTCTATGGTATCGTGCAGTGACCTAACTCCAGGCAGCCTGGAAGTGTGGCTAGATCTACCGGATTCCATCAAATACGATCCAGCACTTGCACCGTTCAAGCAGCTATACGAACAGAGGCATGGTGAGTCAAAATCTACTATTCATATGAGTAGTTCCTGCCCCCCTAGTCAAGTGGCTTTCTGTTAGCGTAGCGTTCAATAGAATAGACTACGAATGTATGAGATTGACGTAAGCTGTAGATACGTTTATCTACAGCCATTAGTATAAATATAGTTCTGTCATTTTTCCAGACTGGAATTAATACTGCTTTAAGAAATCACAGTTAACCCCCTTTTAGTGTTACTAGCTTTCCGCCCGCGGCTTCGCCCGCTTTGTCTAAAACCTAATAAATTATATACTAAAACCTTCCTCTTGAATCACTCTATATCTATTACAAAAAACCGCATCAAAATCCGTTGCGTAGTTTTCAAGATTTAAGCATACATAGGGACATAGGGAAAGAAAAAGCGACTTTGTTTTATACTATGTGGTAATTAGTTGATAAATTTTCATTTCCAGGCAAATTGGAATCACCAGAAATTGTTACCGAAGAAAATCACAACATCTTCACAAGAAAGACGTCTGAAATATTCCACCATGATCATAAAGAGGACAACAAACACGGAAGGTATGTCTAATTTTTATACTTAACAAAGAAAAAAAGAATATGTATATTACGTGTATGATACTAGGTACTATGGGAATTGACATAACAAATTTTATTAGTATATATTTGCATATTTTTGGGATCGATTCCCACCAAGCGCAAATATTTGTGTGATGAACATAGATGTTTGCTCTGTGTCTGGGTGTTAATTATCTTTATAAGTAGGTATTTATTTAAAACTAGCGGTCCGCCCCGGCTTCGCTCGTGGTACATGTTTACGTTTTCTCTACATAAGAACCATCCTCGTACTTCAAGGAATATAATAAAAAAAGAATTATCGAAATCGGTTCAGCCGTTCTCGAGTTATGCGCTAACCAACACATTTTGCGATTCATTTTTATATATAAGATTATTTAAAACCTATGTACGTGTTTATCAGCCATCTGGTTTCCAAGCGAAAGCTTAGTATGACCAGATACTGCCATGTGTGAAAATTCTCCTAAAATATTTAAACATATTATTAAAGTGAAACTTTTATTACATCGTCTCAAACTTTTTGGTCTGTGTAGCGCATGTCGCGTGTATCGCGGCTGCCGAGTAGGTATAAAGCAGTGTTCGGAACCGTTCGAACAGTTTCACTTTTACCGTGGTTTCATAAAATGATAAAACCACACAACATTTTTTTTTATGCATTTATTAATATGAATTTTTCAGGGTATTGGATAAAAATAATACAAAAGATGAGAAGGCACAAAAATCAGCTAAAAAGAAACAGGTAAATGTTTTTAATTAGTACACCTAGTCCTAATTTTGTAGGACTAGCAATTTAGGAATACATGTATGTTAATTATAATATAAAAGCATCTTTTTCCGATCCGATAGAAAAGGTCACAAGTAAATAAATTACTACCTACTACTACTACTACTACTACTACTACTACTATTACTACTACTTAATGTATGTTGTTATTCTTTCATAATCTTTCAATCTATCTACTGATTTTTCAACCGACTTCCAAAAAACTTCAAAAAAGCTGTATTTTTTTTATCTTATAACTTTCGACTAGGTGAACAGATTTTGAAAAATGTATTGGATAATTTTTATTGTCCAATACATTTTTCTCCAGTTACAAAAAATAATAATTATTTTACTCTTTCTTCTAGTGCCTAAAAACATTACGTATACTGAAGTTATCAGGTCTAGTAGCGTGCTGGGCGCTGCTCACAGTAGCGCTACTACTTAATAGAGAGAAGGTTGATGTAGTGCTACATACTGCTGTAAATAGTGGGGAAATCAAAGGTAAGATTTATATTATAAATGTGCATGTCTGTCTGTCTATTGATGAATGACTAAACCACGATATGGGAATGAAATCGGGCGGTAATAACTAGCTGCGCTTCGCGGTTTCACCCGCGTGGCTCCGCTCCTGTTGATCTTAGCGTGATGATTTAGCCTATAGCCTTCCTCGATAAATGGACTATCTAACACCGAAAGAATTTTTCAAATCGGACCAGTAGTTCCTGAGATTAGCGCGTTCAAACAAACAAACTCTTCAGATCTAATACATATTATAAAGGCGAAAGTTTGTAAGGATGTATGGATG
>CAJQZN010010572.1:0-34038 GCA_907164685.1 Colias eurytheme | reverse complement strand
TTGTTCATAAATTTCAATAAAAAGAGTTAGGTATTCCTTCGTAAAGGATCGCTAATCCTACGCTTTTGCACTGTACGCCTACGCGTAACAAATTGGCAGATTCTATCTAAGTATAAACTATATATCGTTTAAGTTGGTTTGTTTACAAGAAACGATCCATATTGTATCAGTTCAATTCTATTATTATTGGGAGTAACATTCAATTCAGTTTTAATATCAAGATAAAAAACATTCAGTTGTCAGGGAGCAAAATAAACTACCTACCTGAAGCCTCATTTTTTATAGTACTGACATGTACCTTCAAGTAGGTAGCTAGAAAATCTTAGGAACGAAATAATTTAATCAAAACTTTTTTAATATTAGGTAAAAAAATTGAACGACGAACTTTTGTTTCTAGGCATTTCTCTCATCTTAATTTCATTTAATTTGTAGGTCTCGCCGTGTTTCGGACAAGTACAAATATACACGATAAATATTAAAATTGTTTTTGAAATTTAAGCTAGGCAGATGACAAAAATATTGTACCTATTCATCTAGATCCACTTTAAAGAGTACAACAACAACAATATTGCTTTACAACAAAATATGTAAAGTTAGATTAAAAACTTTCGGATTTCGGAACGTTTAAGGACATAAAAACTTTCTTTAAATGTATAGCATATAAAGTTGTAGCTATATTCTGAATATTTTTAAGTGACAAGCAAGCAAGAAACAAAATTAAAGTAGGTAATTCGAGCCGACGACACTTCTAGGATTATACATAACTATTATCAACTAGAATCAAATTATCAAAATTTGCATAAATTTCAAATTACGCCACAAATAATTAATATTAGTGGATAAAATTAAACCTACGAAATCCCAAGGGATTCAACCGGCGACCTTCTCACGTAATTAATTTAAACAGGAACAAATGTTGAGCAAACTCGACGTTTAATATTAAGGTGCAAATCTTAGCCATTTGCATTCGTGAATTGTTGACTGACGATTTATAAAGACGACTTTCCCGCATCGTTATGGCTGAGAGGCTAGAGACTAGGCGTGGCGCCGGCAAAAAACGCGGGTTCGAATAACGCTCCAAGATAGAATTATTTGTATTATTTAAAAAGTTCTCATAAATATTACGCCGAAGAACTGGAGAAACTACCAATTTTCTTTTTTTGTTTTGTTTAAAGCCACTAGAAGAATATGCTTTTTTTGCAGTAGGTAATGCTAGCAGTTTCGGCTGTCGCGTCGCGGTCGGTCGTAGAGTCGCATGAGACACGCAACTTTTTAAATTGAATTAAATGGAATATTAAAAAAGTGGAATCAAGTTTTCAAATGTAAAGCTATTCACAAAACTTTTCCGGCAATGCATAAAAAACGTAGGCAATTGCGATTCATGATTCAGGTATCTATGTAATTAATAAATTAAATTCTTTATATTCTAGGAATTATTCAAACCTAATAAATTTCAGAAACGAAATAACAGTGTGCATTCAAGTTACAGGATAATATGATTAACAATAGTTAAGGTTGGGTCAAAGGACAGTTTCAGACGCAAGATATATTGTAATTTGTGTTTACATTTGTACGGATTTATGTTTAGTTCTACAAAATAAGGGATCCCGACTCATGTTATACATAACTTTAGGGTAACGAGGGGTGCCGTCAATCGTTGAAAATTCAACCAACGTGAATTGGAAGCCTCATTGATTCAAACATGAATTTGACATCCATAGCCTATACGCTTATCAATCGGAATCGGTCCGTCAAACAGATTGAAACGGGAACGATAAAAGCCTTTGATTTTCAGCTACCGGTGTCCCACTTAATGGGCCTTATCGAAGTGAAATAATTTATAAGATAAATAAAGCTTTTCGAGTATTATGTTGCACTTTGCCAATTTAGTTGACTGCCTCCTATAAACTGTGTGTGTATAGTGTATACGTAGGTGTATACTATATAGGTTATACCGAGAGGTTATGATTTCGATTATTGTGGCTCCTAATAAAAACTACACGATAGGGTAGTGAACTTTAGCACAGAAAAGCGTTCAGTGAAATGAGGGTACACGGGTCTACACTTTTTTCCATTAGTACCTACTGAAACAAAAAATGATCATCCACGAGTAGGTATAGATGTTCATGGAAATGGCTTGTAAACTTTCAAAGGAATATTTTAAATACACCAACATTGCACGGATAGAAACTAGTTAAAATATAACTATATTACATATTTTAATGCAATTTTAAATGTATCCGTTAAATCATTTATCAGTAAATAGGTTGTTAAAATTCAAAGATACATAATATGATAATATCTATAATATCAGTGATATACCTAGTGATATACCTATAGGATAAAGAACAACCAACATTTAGCCGTAAAATAAACAGTCTAATAAACATACCTGTATGTACAAACCGCACATTGACAAAGTATTTTCATCAAAGGGAGTTCCTAACGTGATCATTTCTCGGTATACGCTCAAACCACGGAAACTTTTGAAAGGATTTCTAATTTTCTCTGATAGATAATCAAATATATCTGGGTAATTACATTTTAATTAAAATATTTACGATGAGGTGTGCCTTTTGAATAAAAGAAGTCAGCATGTATGGTGTGGGCGAACTTAATAGCTAAAACAATAAAATAACATACGTTACGAACGTGGGTTAAAATGTAAAAATAAAACAATAAATCCAGTAATAAAGCTAAATATAATTGGATTCTTGTCTCTATAAATGTCTAGAAAATACGTTTGTTTGTATGTTAAAAATCTTCATCATATACAAGATAATTCTTCTACAAAAATTTAAAGTCAAAATGGTTGTATTTATATTGAGCTAATTAATTATTTTCGAAGTTTGTTAACCAACAGATAATATTAATTTGTTCCTCTCCATGTAATTAAACAGGGAAAACCAAATAAAAACCGTAGTTCCTATAAATACGCATCGCAATTTCATTTCAAATATGTTTCTCTCTACGTGACAAGATAACAATATCTTAATGTTGGATTTTCTGGAAAGTTCTAGATTAAGCCATCCAATATCGTGATGAAATCGAACCTCAAAATAAAGCAACGTTTAGTTTAAGCTTTTATTATTAGCTTCAGTATCGATTAATTGAAATATTCTGCTTTGGCGAATATCTGTTTCATACACAAAAATCATTCTGGAATTTCCTACTAATATTAGTAATTCTATAAATGCAAAAGTATGTGAGTATATATTATGTATGTAATAGGCATGTTTGTTACTCTTTCACGCAAATACTTCTGAACCGAATACAATGAAATTTGGTATGTAGTCAGCTGAAGACCAAGAATAACACATAGGCTACTTTTCATCCCGTAAATCTGACAGGAACGGGGACTTTTTTCTTTGAAAACGCAGGCGGAAAGCTAGTAGGGAAATATTTGTAGAATTTTACATTGAACTTATCTGAATTTGTTTCTCAACTTTGTACCCAATACTGTGTATTTTAGATGGACTGAGATCGAGTAAATTTGTTTGATCTCAAATATCCATCGAAAATGTTGGTCAGAGTTTCCAATTTACATCAAATTTGCTTATACCGGAATACCGAAGGTGATAGTCGACGTACTGCGTCCATGAGTCGTTCTGCTCAAATAAATCGACGTTATGTAACAGCATTTGAAATAGTGGGAAAATTGAAGAGCTCTAGATATAAAGTTACTATTTTGTCAAAGGCCACGCTGTCCAAATAATATCTAACTATAACACATGATTCATCATTCGTTATACACTTTGTAAATTTCTAGCAAAATAGAAGCAAATGTTATGTTTGCAACAAGCCGTCTTTGTTATGTTTTCAGACAACGATAAAATATGGGTAACAGGGCGTTTTCAGATGATTATTGAAATACGAATTGCATGAAGTTTCAGATAAATGTGTCAAATCATTTCGTAAGTAAATTCTTCAGTCACATTCAACCAACCCGCAATAATAAATTTAAAGTAATGTAAAACTTGTTTAAAATTCTACCATATTACGTGAAATAACACGGACATCCGAGTGGTGAACATCTTCCTGAGTTATATTTCACCTTACATCGTAACGCCTTGCAATCATAAGTATGACAAGACTATCTACTCACTTCCCCCTCATAAAATATGAGCAAGGTGAAGATATTATTATAAACTGTCAAATATAATCCTATCCTACTTCCTACTAATGTTATAAATGCGAGAGTTTGTGAGGATGGATGTAAGTGTATGTGTATGTATGTTTGTTACTCTTTCACACAAATACTACTGAATCGATTACATTGAAATTTAGCACATATTTAGAGGGTAACTTGAATTAACATATAGGATAGGTTTTATCTCGGAAATCCCGCGGGAGCGGGAACTATGCGGGTTTCTCTTTGAAATCACGGGTGAAGCCGCGAGCGGAAAGCTAGTAGTTCATATTTTCAAAGAACAATAAAGAACTAAACAAAAGAACTGAAAGGCTTCGGTAATTTCAACATCAATTTCTCGGCTGATTTAAAAGCAAAGGTACAATTAAAGTTTAATCAAATAAAATAACGTCGAGCTTTTAAATTTCTTCTGATCTCATTTCATTGCAATCTATTTTGAATTATTAATTAGTAAAAGGTATGATAATTTATATATTTACTTGATCGTTCAAAAAACTTAATTTGTTTAAATTTATTCAAAAACACGAAAGATGTTTTTGTTAATTTCAACATCTTTAATCATTCCTGAATTTTAATTAAAACTATAAAATTCACTCCAAAAACATGTAGTCTAAATTCTTGCAATTACAAGAATCAGCACCTCTATAATATAATAAGTGACCGCCTCCTAGGTACAGTGGTTGACGCGTGAGCGTAACACCGAGGGGTCCTGGGTTCGATTCCCGGTGGAGACGAAGAAAAAAAATGTCTTGGTCTGGCAGGACGCAGAAGGCTGATCACCTACTTGTCCCTAAAGAAAATTGATCAGTGAAACAGATGTATAATGCATCTGGCCCTTACCCCACTTGGGACTTCACTTTAGGTACAATATAATAAAATCTACACATACAAAACACTTATTATTGGGATATTAACATTATATTTTTGATGTAGCCACGATTGCGAGTATACGAGGAAACCAAATATTGTTACAAAATCTACATTGGTGAATGCATAGGGAATTTAAACTGTGACATGGGCACGTAAATTATAGACCTATTTTCATTATGTCAATGGACAAACGAATAATAAGTATTTAGTGGTTGTGTCAGTAATTTTACTCTGAAATAGGGTTGTAGAGCAGAGATATTTGTATTCATAGTATTTCGTGGATTTATCCCTCTTTATAAATGCGAAGTAGCTCTATGTTTGTCAATAGCGGAAAGTTATTATCTACAGGAGTTGAATATTATGTAAAAAGATAATTTTAAAGTACCTTTTTTATCTTTAAAAATAAAACAAAAAGGGGCAGACGTGTTGTAATTAAGAAATTCGCCGTCACAAACAATTAGTGAAAGGTAAATTTTCCACTTTAGAAAATATTTAGAATAAGGAATATTCTCGGAAAGAATACAAAATATATTTTTTTTTGTTACATTCATAAAATAGTCGTTTTTAAATGATTTGATTATATTTTAAATATTTTTCAATATAACGAATCTATAGTAACTGCGTTTCTGTTATTATCTTTTCCAATATACAAATTTATTTTTATTGTATGCAAAAATAAGAGATAAGCGGTCATAGTTATACGTCATTGCAAAAATATAATTTCGTCATTTATTAACATTGTTTCATATCACGAATTAAAATAACAATAACCTCTCTCCTATGTATAAAATTTTGATGCTTCAATACAAAGTAATACTAAAGGTCAGTAAATATAAACCCGTAGTTAAAATTAACGTGTCTGAGCCACAAACGACGTGCAACAATCTCATCTAATCTCACTTATAAACAATGCGAACTCGTTTCTTTCTCTCTAGAAACTTCTAAACATACTTTGCTATTTCAATTAAGAAAATTATTTAAGTTTACTGAAATTTTCTAATAAGTCGAGTAAGTAATCTAAGATATAAAGATCGTTGAAGGGGATTAACTAGGCATTTAGAAAGGTTCACGAAAACCTTTAAGCATTTATCCATATCTCCTTACTATGATTTTGACAGATTATTTGATTTATTACTTAGAAGAGATGCAATTTACTAATTAAAGGCTTGCCGTATTTCATTTAGATTAGTTACATCGCGTCGGACAGATAATGTTTATTTCTATCAAAATATGAATATAAATCCACGTAAAGTGCCCATTAATTTGATAAATGCGCTAAAAGTATATTTTACAATTCTAAACTATTTTTAGAACTAATAATTCTCAGGTAAAATAAGGTTATTGATCTCTTTCTATTAAGATAGATTGACACGAGCAATTGAAGGAATAAGGAATGCAGAATTCGAGGCAAAATCGATAAACAGACAGCCATCAGTTTTCTAATGAGAAGTTAGCATTATTGACTTGAAATGAAGCGAAACGTAAGCGTATGAGTCGGAAGCGAATATCCGTGATCATCTTTATTTTGTTTTTATTTTACTCTTTACTGATGAAACTCGGAAAAACGTAAATATTCCTTTCACATGACTTCTTTTTGAGTTTCACATGATATGTTTACATACTTAAAAGTATTTGAAATTAAATATTTGTTTACATAATTTGCCCTTCAATTTTATTGTATTAAATTAACCAATTACGGATGACTGTAACATATGTAACGTTATGAAATGATTATATTACACGAACTTCTTTACCTTTCCTATCTAATGTCTTAAAACCCACACATATAATTGTTAATTAATAGATCCAAGTGTCAATGTTTATCCTTTTAACTACGCTGTACACTGCGACGTCTCAGCACATAGGCTTGGTTGCAAATGGCAAGTCAAATACGCATCAGTCTATCGTTTGCTCGCAAATACAACAAACATTGCACTGTGTACTGTATAAAAATACCAGAAGTTGTAAAAAACCGTAACAGTACAGGAAATTTTCAAGTAATTCACATTCAAAATCTAAGTCAAAAATTTTCATACGGTTATAATGGAAAAGTTTAGTAAAATAGTAAACAATACAAAATAAATAAATAAATTTACGATTAGATGTTTTAACTGTAACATTATAATATTCTAAAATTCCGATTACTTCAACTCGGTCGTCAATCCTCGAATGCGATAAAAGGGAAACGTTTTATTTGGATGATTAATTGCTTATTCTCAATCAAGAATCACACATTGTTACCACACATCGACGAGTGGCTAACCAGCCCATTTCAGCCATTTATGATTTCAATAAAATTCTTATTTCAGTTATTTCGATGTTAAAATGACTGTATTTATTTAACCAGAGTGTGCCAAGTTATAATAATTTTTGACAAATATTTAAAATTCTTATATTTGACTCAATGAACATGTTTTTAATAAGAGACTGAAGACAAATATACCATACTAAGACATCGAGTAGGTATTTTCCAACGACGCTATCAAAACCTAATATTTTTCTTCAATTTCTTCGTAACTTTTTCTTCTCAATTGGAATAAAAATTTCAGCAAACAATTGGAAAAACAATTGAAAATACATTATGTTTGCCGGATCTTTGAAAGCGTCCCTTTTGTACCCAGTGGAAACTATAACTAATAAATAACGAAATGGAAAAAAAAAGAATTATAAATGTAATAATTTACGCTAATATTTATTTCTATACCCATGCTTTATTTTGAGAACGTCGTAGAAAAATTAATTAAAAAAATCATTCATTTCAAGGACAATGAAGGGTTTTAATTACTTATATAATTTTACGTGACATGTGTCCTTGTTACACCATACACTGCAGATTTCACCTTTCCCACGAGATTGCACCATAGTATTATAATGTGTAAATTTCATAAATAACCATAGAGTCTGCGGGATCACACTTCCTGATTCTAATCTTACCCTATTTTGGTCCAATATCGACATTGGGTTTGATTTATTGTACTAAATGAGCATATTATTATTATTGTATTATCTATCTATAGCCGTATTCACTCCTTCAACATTATTAGATATTATATCAATATTTCGTACCTATCTTCTTTCTAGTATAATATATAGCACAGGTTATATTTTGCTGTTAATATAACATATATCCTATATTACAGAATATTAAAAGTTAACCCTTACATACATTATTTATATTTTCTACCCGCAATATTTTGTTTTAATTCCCTACTTAAAGGAGAATGATCATCGGATTTTGATAAGGGCCGCATTCTGTTCACGTTTCTTCCATTCAATTGGAGCATTCCCGGCAATTGCGTCTAGCCCATCCTTCGACACGCGAACATAATGTGGCCCTTTTCATTTATTCTCAACGATTGTTTAACGTTAAATATAGTAATTATTTGTCTTTTTCACGCCTCTAATTGCAAGGCTGAGTCCGTTTCTAGTAGATATTATAATATATCCCATAACTTATGACCCGCCTCGACAATCACTCTATCTTTTAAAAAAAACCGCTTCAAAATCCGTTGCGTAGTTATAAAGATTTAAGCATAAGTACATAGGCATATTAAGGGACAGAGAAAGCAACTTTGCTTTATACTATGCACTGATAGTGATATCAACAGCTCAGCAGGGTATCTTCAACGATTTCCGACTTAGAACTTCCTAATATAATATGATTTATTTAAATATATCTGTTTATATGGCAATATATTAATTGTATTCTGTTAAAAAAATCCCTCTTAAACGCCCGTACCGGGATAAACCGTAACAGGCTTAGCAGGTAATTTCGCCTGATTTTACAAGATTACCAGATTTTTCAGCGCAGAGTCGACGAGACTAGGTACTATTAATGCCGACGCGATTAAAATTGAGTTACAAAGATTTTGATTTAGAAGGAATCAAATTGTTTTCTATTTTATAAATCCTTTTTAAGTGCTTTTCGTGTTGTCCGACAAATTTACCCTTGTATTCACGGCCTTTGAATAGAAAGCTTACATTTATCAATTGCAAGGCCATTCAGATAACATCAAGTTTTCTAAGACAACAATTATTCTCCTAATGAGAAAATATTATCACAATAAATCTATGTTTGTTTCAGAAGTTACTAAACAATGTAATGGGACCACAAATCACTCAATTGTCATGCACAGGTAAGTTTAACTATAGAAACATTAGCTATCCAGCTATCACTTACCTTCAAAGAAAAAAAATTCTTGCACACTTATTTTTGAAGGGATTCTTTCTAAGGGCACATCGACATGCTAACTACTTATGCTTACATAAAACACTCCGTTGTTACAATACTTGGTTGAAAATTCCGAGCGACGATTTTCCTCGCAGGAAAACGCACGAACCCCGAGGACTCTAGTAGGACACTGTGAAAGCGAATATGAAACTTCCTATGCTGTTACACTGCGCATGTGTAGGCCACAAAATAAAGTTAGTGCACGTACCGACAACGACAACTTTGATCTTGTTAGGACATTTTCCATATCTCCGAAAGCTTGCGGCTGTGGAGTAGCAGTGTATGTATTGACATTACTGATCTCCATCTGTTGCGTCGAGTTTTTGGAAACGTGAGCGGAATGATGAATGATGTGACTAGAAAATACATGGCTCGTCTGTTTCATCGTGACGTCACGCTTTTATCAATTGGTTACATCGTAGGTAGGATCGTAGATATTCAAGTACAAGACAATTAATTCTGGTTTTAAATAAAAATAAAAAAGTTAAATATAAAATGACAGCTAAGTAATGGATTAATTTAGGTTCTAAAATATGTTATAGAATGGTATGTGTGATCAAGCGGTTACAATTTTACCTACTAGTTTTCTATTCTTATTATCAGATTACTATTTCTATAATCTAAATATAGATTTAAACACGTAAAAAATATCCTTGAACGTATTTAACGTAATACGTAATATTATTCAAAAATATTATTACTCCAAGACATCTTAATTGTTATTTATTTTATTATCCGTGATAATTACAAGGAAAAGGTTCCTTGTGCTTATACCTACGCATAAAATGACGCGATAAACAGAACTGAAAGTTAATTAATTGAGAAAGCCGGGGTAATTGAGTAGAATCTGTAATTGCTAGGATAATCCTCGACAGTAATCGTTTATTTGATCCTTTTATAATTCTACGACAAACGAAACTAGGCCTCCAACTTTTAATTGACTTTTTTGAATCTCTGTGACGCCACTTTTACTGCCATAGAATTCCCGTACAATTCGTCACTTTAGGACGAGCCTTGACCTAGTTTGGATTCCCATCCTCATTTGCATAGGTATTTGTTTCCTTTTTAAAAAGAGTGAAAGAGCAAGATTAAAATGCTGCGTCACTAACCGTTATCCTTATATTTCTGCTTTTATGTTTTTCTTTGGATTTAATTTAACAAGATCAACTCAAACCGCTGTGTCCGTTTTTATTTTAAAAACGTCTTAGTGAATTTATAGGAAGCAATTGAGCGTTTGAGGAAAATAAATAGATAATTTCTTGCAAGATCTTACCGTAGAGAAGTAAAACGTCGCTGGTTTATTAATTATTTTATAACTATGATAACTTTTGAACGAATTATACATATTATTATTTATACATTTGTATAAAATACATATATATCTGTGTAATGCAAAGCATCAGTAATTTTAGCACTTTTGGCACAAGATCCAATATTCTATTGTTGACCCGAAAAAGGAGTATGATGAGCGTTTTCAGTGTTGTACGAATATTGCCGGCATAAAGCTTTTTAAATCATGACATTTAAACAAAATATCTACATCATCCCACTCAGTTTCACCGGTGGCTATTGTCGAAACAGACGTGACGTAAATGTTAGCATAAGTTCCACTAAAGTCAAGGCTTTAATAAGAAAGTTTCATTCAATGTTTCATATACTTAGCACTCCAGTTGTAAGCTGTATCCCCTAGAGTCACGTAAACTCGACACATTCTAGTTAATAGTGCGAAAATTCAGCAAACTCTCTCGCGACTCATACTTTTATTCAAAAATTACCTCATGTGAAAAGTTTTTGAAGCAGGAAAATCTTATTTTATTATTAAGGAGGCGCGTAGTTTTTACCTCGACATATATTTTTTGTATAGTATTTGCTGAAATATTCAAATTAGCTAGGCATCAAACACGTTTGCAGTGAGGCTAAACAAACAAAACGTATGACTTCTTATTATTTATTTAAGGGTTCAATCTAGTCACGTTTCACATTTATTCTGAAGTATTTGTCTAACTTCGCGCGATAAACGCGAAACGTGCATTTATTTCAGTTCATTATTCAACAAGCTTTTAAGTCTTTATAGGATTGGAATAGTGGCTGTGGCGTATCATCTTCAGGTAGAAATTGTCTATAGACTATTGAATACAATTGAATTTTGTAGTAGTATAATTCGTCTACGTAGCGTAGCGGATTATGTCCTATACTCTCATAGGTGAACTACGTCTTGACAAAGGGAATATTATTATTGGTGAACATCAACATGACCTTAGCTGGCGATCTACAACAGTTTGCTTTTAAAGGAGCTTTAGCTCATTCTACAGAAATTTGGAATAAGCTTCCATATACAGTGTTTCAGTATCAGTGCAGCTATACAATGCACAGCCATTATATTATGTACCTACATGTAAGTACACGCATATTATACATTCAGATGTAGTGTAGAAAGTTCTGGAGATAATTGAATTCATACATTACTTATGCTATAAATCGGATCAATCATGGATCAATCCTAATTTATTATTAGTTATACAAAAGCGTCTTTAAAAATGTATGCTCAAACTTCATAGTCGAGTTATATTTGTTTGAGTTACTAGAGCCGGAAAATGGCTTCAAACTTTGATCGTTCAAGATAACAATATCGACGAAGTAGACTTCAACCAACCAGACAGCATAATATTGTTGTTAAATAGTTTTATTTACTTTAAAAATATTATAATTAAATAAATAGTATTAGTATGTTAAAGAGAAAATATTCATTTTTTGCTTTTGCTTTGAAGCTGCTTATACATATTTATTTATCTTTTTCATAAATTAATTTTATAATGGTCTTCAATTTAGGTCACAGTGTTGTCAGCATACATAGTACAGATATCCAATTCCCATTATCTTTTAAGATGAAGATTTCCGCCAATATTTTTGTTACGTAGAGTTTTCCTTCAGTAATTTAGTTTACCCGTGGCAGTCTAGAAGAGGTCACTGGTGAGCTATAAAGCTGCCCTTCCTGTTTATTTTATATATAATGTATTAACTTTTTTTGCATTTAATTAAATGGAAAGTATGTTAAAAAACTATGTTAATAAGCTTCCTATTGAAAGATCAACTTCAAAAATCAAAGAAAATACAATTCATAATTATTATCTAATATCGGCGTGATTACCTGTGTTTCTTAAAACTTTTACATTTTTCAAAAATTTTAAAAGCATGTGAAATATATATCATTTAAAAGGGAATATTAAGAAATGTCCCACAGTAATTATCTCACAATTACCATTTTATAACTTGCAAACTTTGAGAGAGCAGCGTGACAATAAAATATATAAACAGTTCAATCGTTTCCCGAAAGAAAAATTATAATATGTAATACTCCAATCGACTATAAAATATTATTTTAATGAAATATAAAATATGAAATATAAAATTATTATGTGAAATACCATACCTAGCAAACCTACTGATATTGTTATTATAAAAGCACTCTCTAATTTATCAAAGTAAAAATTCTGTAATCCGTATTTGCATATCACTTCTCACCAACATAACCTCATGCTAACACTAGAAATTAACACTTAATTTCATCATATTAATATTGAAAGGTTACTTCCGCGCTGAAAATGTATAAAGTTGTTCCTAGACGGAAATGCAAGCATGAGATGCGTTTACATGAATCGTCATGCAACATGAGCGTCTACAAATAACAAATGGTGCATGTTTTTACAGTTCGGGTCCGTACCGAAATAGTATAAGTTTTTGTATGACTTCAACCGATCTACAGGATCATGCTGCATGACAGTCTAACTTGCAGGATAGAAAATAAAAAGCCTACTAAATCAACTGCCAGCACATTATTCATATCATGATATTCATATCAGACATAAGTCTGACTTGTTCGAGAAAAATACATTTTGATAAAAGTAACATTAACATACCTATCGCTGATTTCGTTTCGTGGGTGTATACTCAGTATAACTGTTAATGGCTATCTACTCTTATGATAAATTACCATCATTGTCGATGGGGCCTTTGAATGAATGTTTATGGAACCGTTGACTTAAGACCTTATAGTTAATAAAAATGTTATGTATTTTAAAGTAAAAACTTAACGATCATGCATGCATGACACAACGTAACGCATGTCATGCGGCATTACCGTGTGGGGACAACTTAATATTATAACCTTAGTTGAGTAATTTTATTTCGCTTCAGCAACATTCATTAAAAGCTCGCAATCGATTTAACTTGTTCAAAGGGATGCCAGATTTAATTCGCAAGACCCAGTAAATGAATCATTTCTTAATTTTAAAGTAATTTTAAGCTTCATTTAGATATTATTTATTAATTAATGATATCTATCTCGCGATACCAAGATGACCCGTAATCAAATTCAAATTAAATTTAGGTACAAAATTATGTATTCTCTTAAATTACGTTTTTTTTTGTGATATGTAAATAGCTCTGTGTTCTTTTATTTATTTCATATTAGATTTGATATTTTTTGTGAGTCTTATTCTAAAATATAAAGTGATGTATTTGAATAATAATTTTATTATTACGCCAGTTTTCTTAGTAAAAACAATTAATTACAGTATAAGCGAGCTTAATATAGGTGCCTTGAGGATAATAAACCGACATACATTAACCTTACACCGAAACAGTGTTGAAAGTGGTAGTAAATAATTTATAAAGAATAAAACATCCTACAAACCGTTTAATGCCACACATAATTATTTAATTGAGATGTATTTAAACGACAAACTAACACCTCCGTATATAAAGTATAGCTTTATATATTATATAAAGAACTAGCTTTCCGCCCGCGATTTCACCCTCGTAGTTACAGGAATATAAAACCACTATGCTCTTCCTTAAGTCTCAAACTATTTTTATACCACATTCACATTTAGTTGAAAGAAAACACAGACAGACAGATTTCCTTTCACATAAAGTAAGCATAGATATTAAATTTTGTCTTTGATATTTACATGAATTTTAAGACCATCCATTCGTTTTTACTTAATTTAACATAAAGTATCTAAAGGTAATATTAAAATGTCGGAAATATCTCAACCATTCAGTTTGCTGAAACCCAATAGGAAGCAGGAGACAGATTTGTCATGTGTTCTTTCTAAGCTGAAATAAAAATTACCGCACCTTTTTTACAAGAGATTGATACGTTGTCTTACTCAACATTATGATGAAAGTCCAACGATTTTTTGTCCTCCCTTTTCACTGACACAGAGGAATGTCTCCAAAATGATGATATTATCGTTGAGATAAAAAGAAACAATGATCTTTTGTAAGATTTTAACTAATTTTTCTATCCTTTTAGCTGAAATACAAAAAAAAAAATCCCCAAATAATTGTAATTTTTTCAATTATAAAAATGAAGAAATACAGGGACATTTTTGTGACATAATTAACCGACTTCACTCGACAACTGCGTAACCTTAATTACAAAGATCTACAATTACGAGATGGGACATTAACCCAAGGCTAACGATATTACCGCTGATATGACCATCTAAGCTTAACCAAATAGATTGCATTACTGTCTCAGTATTTTACAGTGCTTTTAATTCTTTGTTTTAATGGACCATAATATTATATTAACTGATAAGTGCTTATTATTGATTTTCTTAATGTGATATGCTTCCATTTTTCTATTAAATTATTTTAATTTAATAATAGGCTTCTGCGTATTTAAATAATAATAGTTTAACAAAACTAAAAAACACGCTTTTGGTTTTCTATAAAACGCGTGTTTTTATTTTTTTTTAACTATTATTTATTTTATCAAATTAGTGTATTGTCATCGGTCCTAAATAAATCTACAAAGTTTGAACGAAATCTGGCCGTTTAAAGTGGGTCAAAATCGCGCCCAAAGAAGTCGGTTACAAACATGCAGGTGAAGCTAATATAAAGCGTGTAATAAAAAAATGTTTACCTTAACTTAGTTATAAAGCAATCTTATGTATGTATCCTATTGTAATGAACATCTAAGAGCCTATTAAAACGATGTAGATTGTAGGTATGTAATAAAAGAGATGCGATGAGAAATTTATTACGGAAAATATGCCATGAAAATTTCCGTTAACATGACCAATTGCACACATTAAAGCATTCGATTTTGGATGTGACCTACATTTCCCTGTCACCTGACTATCTCCAAATTGAATCTAGCCTGTAGTACCTATCGTCCAGATTGATCAATAAACTGACTCCCGAATGTGATGACGTCACTGAAGTGCTGTTAAAATGTAAACAGTTAACACGGAATGAAAATTTCATACAATAAACAGTTAGTGACAATGAATTTTATACAATACTAGCTTTCCACCCGCGGCATCGCCCACGCAGTCAAAGAAAAACCCGCATAGGATTTCCGGGATAAAACCTATCCTATGTCCTTTCTCGGGTATCAAAATATCTCTATACCAAATTTCATGCAAATTGGTTCAGTAGTTAAGGCGTGATTGAGTAACAGACAGACAGACAGAGTTACTTTCGCATTTATAATATTAGTATGGATTTATTATCAGCATGCTGTAGTACTGTATAGTAACTCGATGATTATCAGACGCTTCTTCGTACTTATTAAACTTATTGCTACGTATACAAGCTACATATTAAATAGACTGTAATATAATCCATTGAGGGATTTGATATTATATATTTTTTACAACTTAACCAAACTATACTTGAGCAATTTCTAAAATTCGTTCGTCACGCCATATTTTTATTTATTCCTTGCCAATATAGTAGAAGCTGGAACAAGAGGGTAAGTAGTATATAAATAAGTAGGTATGTAATTGTTAGGTATTTATTGTTATTCAAATACATTTTTAAGTAACTAGTGTAAATGAGCGATTTTTAAATAGGTACCTACATTGTATATGCATTATTTTGAATTTCGTTAAGAATAATGTTATCTTAGTAATCGTGTTTGTTTTAAAATAATTCGCGCAATAAATGTTTAATTATTGTTTTTTTCTAGAGATAAAAGACCATTGACCCAGCTCACTGCAAGTTGTATAATATTATGCTGATAAAAATTGCAATGCGATAATATTGTTATGGTTATTATTACTCAACTGTGCAAGAATAAGGGAGAGTTATGTTTTACAATATAATATATTATACTTTCCAAATCCAATATACATCATTGTTTCGAACCGTAGCGTAGTATAAAGCGTGGATTTTCGCACGTTTTCTTAACATTTACCTTAAAAGAGTTAGTTTACAGTTTTGCAAGCAATTTGATTTTTCTCTTCAATATTTTATTGAATCATTTTGATTCGATTTCGTATTTTGTTAATATAAAATAAATATATAAGTATCGGTGATAGGAGACTAGAAGACTACTTTGCAATTTCAAAAGCAAGTAAAATAAGCAAGGGATATAAACTAAAAAGCAAAAATAAACCACCTCATAAAATTATTATGATCACTGACATAATATATCTCATATCTATCTGTTTCAATCATCCCACGAAATTGATTTCTCATATTCATAAAAATAGAAGAACAATAAATCATTTATTTGCTCTATCACCTTTATTTCTGTATTCATTTTCTTTCTGAAATAATACTCAGCCAACACAAAGAAAACATTTAATTGCTCCTGTCGAACAAATCCTCTTTGAAAATGAGATATTTCTGTGAAAATATAAACAAGAACAAAAAACATTGATATTGTCGACCTCAACTTTTCATAAAAAGTACCTACTTCTTATAAATTGATGATAATAGTATGCATTCATAATATATATTTAATAATATTTTATATGTACATAATAACGCTTACTTACACACAAAAGTAGGAGATAGACATTGTTATGACACAAGAAACAGAAATAAAATTGAAATGCCATTATTCCGGCTAGCTAAAGTTAAAAATTCATTTATGGGCCAAGGTATACGCTTTTACAACAGAATTCCTCATAATATTAAAGAGTTAAGTAGTTCTAAATTTAAATCTTATATAAAAAATGTACTTGTCAAGAGAGCCTATTACAGTATTAAGGAATATATGGAAGATAAAAACCCATGGAGCGCGTAAAAACCACAGGACAGTTCTTTGGCATATTATGATAATATAATATTATGATATTATTACATATGTAATTTGTAAAATTGTAAATCTGACATGATTAAAAAGAGCAACTATGGAGTTTCTTGCCGATTCTTCTCCGTAGATACTGCTTTCCGAATCGGTGGTAAATGTTAAAATATGTACTTAATGACGTTTCAAAAGTGCTTCTAGAAGAAGTCTAATTGAATAAATAAATGTTTGAGTTTGTTTGAGTTTGAGTTTGAATAGATAATAGCCAATCTAGTGTGGTAGAGAATTAAACAAACACAAGATATATTTAATAGTTATATTAATTTCTTTAAACATAAGGAAAGCAAATTATTATATCTATTTTTACAAGCCATAACTTCCACTTTATATTTTTCATACCATTACTTAAAACATTAAAAATAAAATGTTCTTCCATTAATTTATACTTAATACTGTACAATGCAGAGTATATTAAATTGACTACCTTCACTCTGATACAGTTTCAATTAAATTACGTGCCGTTCAATATGCTTCCTCGACGCTGCATCATTGACTATGCTTAAGAGGTTTCAGATTGACCTACCACAAGCTTTTCGAGATGACCTCGTACATTATATCCTGAAAACTCTAGAATCGAACGTGTCTCATCCATTGCGTAATACGCGATGATAATCTTTGTGACCCTTCTAATAGAACGCGCAATGGATGATGTGATATGTTTATGATACTTGATAGAGGTAGGGTGTGAAATTAGTCGAGGAATCATTTTACGCTCTTGTATTTCCTCGTGAAATTACAAAGGATTTACAGATAGTTCGTGTTTAATAGCAACATACAGTGATAGTAATTGGATTCTAGGTACTACTCCTACTTTATTGTGCACAAATGGTTCAATTAAAAGGATTTGAGTAGGATATCTCTTTGACATAACAGCAATATATCGATATGTATAATATATCGAATATATAAATCGAATATTGTATCGATTTCCATAATATTCTCGTACTTTTTGTAAATTCGGAACTCACTTTACAGGTAAGATATGGATGAATAACGTGCATGTTATTTATTTTTATCTCTGCATGTCTCTTGATCCCTCAAGAGGACACAAAATGATGTGAACATTTCACGTACCTTAGTAGGTACGTGAAATGTACACTTTGAAACTTTGAAACTTTGTTAACTTTGAAAGCTTATAATAATAATCGAATGAGTTTAATATTTTTTTTACATTAATTATTATGAACATTAACTAATTAAGGAAATATTTTATATATTATGCCGAATTGCGCAGTTTGTTTAGTCAGAAGTGTCGAGAAAAGAACAAAACCGCCAATTAAGTTAAAAACATGAATTTCATTCAAGTCACTTTTATGCTTTTATGATCAAAGTTAAAACGTAACAATCGTTTACTGTAGGTACTAAAAGGTTAGCGATACGTGACATTATTTTGTTTCTTGTTACTTTGTTGCAATTTATTTAAAATAGCTCCTTTTGTTGATTTGTATTTATCACTCTTAATGAGCCAACTTATTGCCAAAGGTCACGTTATAGAAAATAAAATACTTAGTCTATCACAAAGCTTTCAAAACTATCTTCAATCATATTATATTTATAATCACAAGATATAATTACAGCTACTAGCTGCTCCCCGCGGTTTCACCTCCGTGGCTCCAGTCTTGTTGGTCTTAGCGTGTTATAATCTCAACAAATGGGCTATCTCACCCCGAAAATTATTTTCAAATTGGACCAGTAGTTCCTGAGATTAGAGCGTTCAAACAAACAGTTATAAAAAAAAAAAAAAAAACTCTTCAGTTTTATAATATATTAGTATAGATATGAATTAGCCAACATAAAAAGATTAGTTAAATTCAAAACAGTCGTTCCTGATATTAATTAAGTCAACTCTTAAACTTTATAATATAAGCACATCGATTTACATAATATGCATGCCTAAAAATCACTTGTTTTCTTAAAAAAACCAACAAGTACCTAAAACCAAAAGACACCACCAAAATTTGATTCATAAGCCGAATACGTAAACTTTTTAACGGGCATTGTTGACCCACCGTAACGACGACACAATATAGCAGTCGCTGTAGCCGAAATCGGCTAGGAGCGATTATTACGTAAACTTTTTAGAATTAGTGTAAACGTAAACTTAATATACGGGGCAAAATATACACTTCCCTAAGATTAAATTATGCTTATAGTTCAATTCTGTGGCCTAAATGATAAGATCAGTGATCTTGAATATCGCTTTCATACCCTATAATCGATTGAGCCTTGTTTGATCAAGTTATAATTCATTCTTCAGTTGACAGGTGAATTAATAGTATGTGCCCGAGATAGATATCGTCTTACTATCAATTAATATAACTAACTGCGATAACACATAAAAGACAAATTCATTAGTCTGTTACTACAGTTTTTAAACTACTATTAATTTTTCAACGTATCCTCATAAAACTGACAAGATCGGAACAAAACAAATCAACGCAGTGACATGACCAAGACAAGATATTGCCTTTAGAGGATGTCTAGGTATGTTGCAATGAAGGTGCTGGTGCTAAATTAAGATTCTCCTTTCCCTATTCAATAGTTTGCATACTATTATGCACTAATAAAATAATAAGAAAGTTTATAGATAACATTGACACTACACATTGTTGCTATCTGCACTTATCAATAAAAATGGACCTGAGGGGTCAGTTAGGTACAATGATGAGGTATAAAATGCAGTGTGCTCGTCTTCGAGGTACAGTTGAGCTAGACAGCGATGAAGGTGCTCATTTGTGTGCTTGGGCTTCTTGCCCTGGCTTCGGCCAAGCCTGGGATTACTGACGATACCACAATAGGTGAGAAGTTTTTCTTATAGCAAGTTCAATTCCCTTCTTTAAAATAAATTAAAATGATGCATTGACTTTTTCATTCTATTTTTTGTTTTACCGTATATTATGCGAAATGATTCTTTGTGAAATGTTATCTTTATTTATAGTACAATAAAAACAATATTTGCTATGTGCGATTTGCAACTATTATAAATTTTCTGTTTCAGTGTTTTTAGTAGTGATTCTTCGAAATTCTGAATTTATTTTAACTAACTTTATACTTACCAATTGTGATCAATATCAAAATTTCTAAAAGATACCTTTGAAGAATATTATTATAATATTTAATTTATATACTTAAGCTTTTAATCAAATACTTTTTATGGTGTATTTCATCGAATTGAAGCTCCAAGCAATAGTAAATAATTTTAATTAATAATTAAAACTTCGATATTTATTTTATCTTTTATTCCAGTCAACTGGGATGTGAAGCAAAGGCAAATTTTCATTCTGAAGCTGCTGAACAACATTCTCCAACCATGCATGTACAAGGACATTGAAGAGATTGGCAAGAACTACAAGATCGAAGACAATGTACACTTATATGGCGTAAGTTAAAATGTTAAATGCTTTCAAACTAAGGATAAATTTACTTAGGTCGATGAATTATGACAAAAACTTGAACTTTGTTATTGAATAAGTTCTCAAGAAACTTAACTTTACAACTGACTGTTAGCTATTTTAAATTAAAAAACTCATAACAACGAACCAAAATTATAATGGAAAAGATTCACTAAATACTTCTTTGAAAAATGAATTTCAAAAAATATAAAATAATACTTTTGACGAATCTATAAACTCTTGCGCTTTTGTTACAGAAACAAGATGTAGTGAAGACCTTCGTTAACATGATGAAATTCGGTTTCTTGCCTCGTGGTGAGGTGTTCACTATCCACGTCGACCGCCAACTAAAAGAAGTAGTCACTATGTTCCACATGTTGTACTATGCTAAGGACTTCGACACTTTCATCAAGACCGCTTGCTGGATGCGTTTGTACCTCAACGAGGGAATGTTCGTCTACGCTTTAACTGTCGCCGTTCGCCACCGTGATGACTGCAAGGGAATCGTTCTCCCCCCTGCTTATGAAATCTACCCCTACTACTACGTCCGTGCGGATGTCATCCAAAAGGCGTACTTACTTAAAATGAAAAAGGGCCTCCTGGACTCCAAACTTGCTGACTTCTACGGAATCAAAAAAACCGACAAGGACATTTACATCATCGATGAAAACGTATTCGACAAGAGAGTTTACTTGAGCGATGAAGACAGGCTAAGATACTTCACTGAAGATATTGACCTAAACACCTACTACTACTACTTCCATGTTGACTATCCATTCTGGATGAAGGATGATGTTAACAACAAGTTGAACATGAAGATGGACAGAAGATGGGAAATGACTCTGTACATCTACCAACAGATCCTTGCCCGATACTACCTTGAACGTCTTTCTAACGGTCTTGGAGAAATCGAACTTCTCTCTTGGAACCGACCAATCAGGAAGGGATACTGGCCTTGGTTGAAATTACACAACGGTCTTGAGTTACCTGCCAGATTTAATGACCACATCCTTGTTAGGAATACCAACATTGGAAACGTTAAACTTGTACAGGACTACGAAAAAATCATAAACGAAGCTATCATTAAAGGTTTCATTGAGGTTCGTAGTTTATCATATTTACTTTTTATTTATCACCAATGGAATTTAAATAATTATAATAATGAAATGTATTTCAGATCAATGGAAAACGATTTGACCTGACACATCAGAAGGATATTGAAAACCTCGGCAAACTTATCTACGGCACTGTTGACAAGGATGATGTTGACGTCACCCATGTTGAAGCTTACCGTTACATGCTCATCCTGATGAAATCTGTCGTTGGACTGAACACTTTCGGAAGTGACAAGTATGAATGGATTATTCTTATCATAATAGCAATTCTTGTAATCACCATACCATACCTAATCCTTATACAGTTAATTAAATTATTTATTTAATGTACAAAGCATTAAAAACTTATCTATTTAAAAATCCAAAAAATGGCATCATTCAACATGAAATAAACCTCCTATATTTTTTTACAGGTACTTCGTCGCTCCCACAGTTCTTGACTCTTACCAAACCGCGCTCCGTGATCCAGTCTTCTATCAACTGCAGAAGCGTCTCTGCTACTTGTTCATGCTCTTCAAGATGCGCCTCCCGAGCTACACTCGCGAAGAACTGTACTTCCCTGGAGTTAAAATCGACAATGTTGTTGTAGACAAGCTGGTAACATACTTCGATGACTATCTTATGGATATGACCAATGCCGTCACATGGAATGATGACGAATTAAAGAAAGCCAAATCTGACATGACTTTCTTGGTTCGCAAACGTCGTCTTAACCACAAGCCATTCAAAATGACATTCGACATCATGTCTGACAAAACAGTTGACTGTGTCGTCAGAATATTCTTGGGACCTAAAGAAGACCATCTTGGCCGCTTGCTGGATATCAACGTAAACCGCGTCAACTTCGTTGAGCTTGACTCCTTCCTGTACAAACTCAACACTGGAAAGAACACAATTGTCAGAAACTCGATTGACATGCACAACCTTGTGCGTGACAGAATTATGACCAACGACTTATGGAAGAAGTTTGACACCATCACAGACATCAAAGATCTGTGGAACAAGGACCTTAAAAACTACAACACTGGCTTCCCAACAAGGCTGATCTTACCTAAAGGTACAATTGGTGGTATGAAGTGCTTGCTGTACGTGATCGTCACGCCTTTGAAACTTGTAGACAACGTCGACTTGTCTATCCTGGACAACAACCGCAAAGACTACATTATTGACTACAGATCTACAGTCTTGCTCGACAAGATGCCTCTTGGTTTCCCATTCGACCGCAAGATTGACGTGACCAAATTCTTCACACCTAACATGAAATTCGTGGATGTTATGGTCTTCCATAAGACACAAGTTTGTGACATGAAGACTCGTTGGGACAAATACGTGCTCAAGAACTACGACATGTTTGACAAAACTGTTATCAACGACAACTACAGCTACACAGATGTAGATGTAAACATCAAACACGACAGAGATGTTAACATGTTTGACTTCTAAGCAAATAACCGGACGACGAATTCAGCGATTTCACGTAGTATACCTAGAATGAACTAGTGTGAGTTAAATGAACGAATGCAATGTTATAATTTTATAAAAATAGAATGCAATAAAGAATGATATTTATTTCTATACATCTGTTTCTTTTTTATTTTATCTCTCTTCTACACATACATATGCACACATAAGAATTATAGTAAATAATAACTCTGCTAAATTAATTTAGAAAAAAACATATAAATATTGAAGACAATTTTCGATAAAAAAATCTCCATTTATAAAATTACCACATTATTATTATTTTAAAACAAAATAACATTATAAAGGACATACTATTATGTTTCATTCATCGATAGAATTATGTATATGTTTGAATTTTATCTTTAAATTTTAAAAATATACATACAGTCAACTGTTCGAACTAATAATTGCAATTTTTAAATATGTATAAAAATTAAAAGGCTATTTTCCAACAAAACTTGTTTTTATTTCAATGATTCTTTCAAAGAAATTAAAGAAGTAGACACCCATAATTGTTCTTTATTCTTACCATGAATCTAATATTTCTTAACCTAGGAATTGTTGTTTAGATGAAAACCTCAATTTTAGTACCTATATTATGTATTTATCTATCCCTTACACGAAGCTGTACGAAACTTGGTAACCTTTTAGTTTATAATGAAGGGAAGGAGTAAAGTACCCAAACATTGTTTTTATAATGCCCAATGCATACAATTAACATTTTAACGTTGAAATGTTTAAAAAATCAATACATATCAGACGATTGTCAAATCTTCACTTAATATAATTTTAAAAGAAGTTATTTTTTTCTTTATAAACTCACTCTTTTTTATTCAACTACCTAACCTAACAAACACTTTCTATAGGAAGAAGAAAGTTTTTGAGAAGTCACCATAAAGAAACAACGTATTTACAGTCGCTTCAGAGAACACAGGCTTTTATGTAAAACGTACCAAGAGAAAATTTTCTATTAAGTCATATAATTTATCTTTGTAACTTTGTGGTAAAATGTTATAAAATATAATAATATGCGAAAGACTTACCTTTAATACAATATACCATGTTACTAATATACCAATTATTTTTAAAACGTAAAGCTCTTCTTTTTGGTATCACAAAAATCGTTTTTCATCTGCTGCCCTACCTCAGAGAATAATTTCATGGGACATGTCCTTATCCATGAATTATGAAAGTAGGGAAAGGTAACAAATCGAATTGTGGTCTATTATTCAATATAAATAACTGAGCTGAGCAACGGTGGTAGTAAAAATTTTAACGAACAAGCTTTTGATTAAGATTTTTATATACATATAGTAAATAAAGATTGGGTTATCTGTTATAAGTCCTACTAAATTTATTAACGCAAAAGTTTGAGTACCTAAGGAGGAATGGTTATTACTCTTCACGAAAAAACTACCTTTTTTGTTTTTCCAGTGGGTTCGCCAGTGGAGGCACAGTTAGTATTTCTAAGAAGCAGAACATAAGCTGTAATCCTGAACATTCAATATGGAAATTATTCAATATGTCTGTTGAATGTTTCGATCTTGGATAAATTTAGAGCAGTTTTAATAAATGTTGATAAAATCTCAAGTCATATGACGACGGAGAAACCGTGAGTGACGCCTATGCTTTATCTAGAATCAGTAAAATATGAAAAAAAAACGAATTGCTCTTTACCTTCAACACCTGAGACACAGGGACAAGTAGGTAGGTATAAAGATTGATACAAAATATCTGATTCACGACAACTTACATTTTTGAAACATAATATATATATACTATTTTTTTATATTATAAAGCTGAAAAGATTTTTTTGTTTGAACGCGCTAATCTCAGGCACTAGGTACTGGTCCGATTTCGAAAAATTCATCATCACGCTAAGACCAACAGGAGCAGAGCACTGCGGGTAAAACCGCGGGGCACAGCTAGTTCATGATAAGGGTGAACCTGAATACAAATTTAAAATTGCATTTCCAGAAATTTCCTGCTAGTATTTCTAGACGCGTTAGTAAAAATACGTGTCGAAATCAACTTGACCTAGAACGAAAATTCTTGAAGATATGACTTTTATCTGAGTAAGTATAAATAATAAACTAACATCTTAATAATAAAATGCGAGAGTGTGTTTGTTTGTCTTTCTTTCATGTCGCAACGGAGCTATTTTACGATATTATGGTTTTCGTGTCTGGAGATAGTCAGCCTAGAGTATGTAAGCTAATTTTTACCGAGGGAAAATACCTATTTCAACCATAATAATTCACAGACCTATGAATAAAAATAGACCAAGTGGAAGACAACTACATCTTAATATGTATTATACCTGTGTATCTTTTTTATTTACCTATTAAATAAAAGAAAGTGATGTTAGTTAAACCACTTATAACTAAACAACGGCTGAACAACTGGCAAAATCTAGTCTGAAAGAGCCATTGCTAAAGGTTACTATAAAAACAGGTGAAGTTAATAAAAGCTTCGTTAAAAGAGAGTTAAATCCAATAATTATTGACGTATTATAACGGTTTCCATATGGTTTCCAATTTCCATATTAATGGACTGATTTATGTTTGTTTACACTGTCAATCATATAAAATGATGTTTAAATTAATATCATACAAAAATATTTTACTTAGAACTTACCTACCTATAAAAAATTCAGATTTATCGCATTAACAATATCTAATTAGTTATAATTTGTTTAGTTTATTGTTTGGTATTAGACCAATAGAAATATATTTGTATCCCTGGAATTTATAACTACTGATACATGATATACTACTACGTCATTGTTCGTATGTAAAGTACTAGAGAAAAATTTAAAATTAGCTCTAGTAGGTTATTAATAAGTTAATTTCCGATACCTTTACGGCTTATATTTTATTAAAATGTTGCCTAAAGGTTTTTTATTTTATACATAGATTTTATCTGTAAATCAATAAGTATGTCTATTTAAGTTCAAGTTCATGATAAAGTAATATATTTATGGACATAATGAAATTTTGCATAAAATGTAATTGGATTATTGGAATCATATTGCAAGTTGATATTTTCCAGTGTTTTTTTCTGATATAATAAATCTTAGTACTTAGTTATATTATTTATGTCAATTTTTATTTATACATAAGAGAGTTATAATTGTTATTAAAGCTTTATAAGAATATCGCCACCAAGTTTTAAACGTACCTATACCTATGTAAATTGTTAATATTATTTAGATTTTACTGTACTAAAAAATAATGCAGTACGATTTTTTATCCCTATAAAATGTTAGGTGTATATTTTTTGATAATAATAATTCATAACAGTCAAGTAACAGTCATTGCCTCCGTGAACTAATAAGTGCATACATGTTTATAAACAAGTGAAAAGATAATAATTTAAAATTACACGGCGATAAGGTATTTACATTTGTAACTATGAAACAATGAAAGGTGCCTTATACTTATCGAGCTGATTATGGGTTAAAGGCCAATTTTAGTTGTTAAAAGAAAGGTATATATTGGGAATGAAATGGTTGATAGTTAGCATTAAGCCCACAGCGATGAAGGTGGTTTTCTGTTTAGTGCTGGGCTTAGCCCTGGCTGGCGCGGTACCAGGGAGTGACGTCATTGACAATAAGGGTGAATACAAACGTAAGATAGTTTTGATTTTTGTTCTAAATATTTGTTTAAGTTCAGAAAAGGATCTTAGGTACTCTATAAGCGATTTTGCGATCGAATTTTGATGTACTTTAAAATTTCAAAGGAATAATGTTACTGTGAAAATTCTACGTATATTTTATTTGGTGTTAATTCTTTATTTATTATTCTTTACTTTAAGGGAGACGTCATATCGAAAAGATATAAAAATATTTTTTTATGTTTTATTACACGTGAATATTGTTGTTTTCAGTATCCACGGATATTAAGGAGCGTCAATTCTTCATTCTCAAATTATTAAACCACATCTTAGAACCTGTTACATACAAGGAAATAATTGACATCGGGCAACGTTTTTCTATTGAAGAAAATGTGGACTTCTACATGGTGAGTTAATAAAAATGTGACATCTCTAACTGTTCCACAGAAGGGAAATATAGAATTATGTTCCTTACCCCTTGTAGGGTGTGGGATAATAATTTTATTTCATATCTATTACACTACTTGATATAATAACGCTCACGAATTTGTGAGTAACTTCGCCTATCCGTCACGAATTTGAGATTTTTTGCGACGAGATTTTTTTTTATTGGAATGATACAATCAAATCGCTAATTCAATTTCAAATCATTTTCAGAAAAAAGATGTAGTCAAGCAGTTCCTGAACAACATGAAAACGGGATTCCTTCCTCGCGGTGAAGTGTTCACCCTTCACGTCGACCGTCAACTGAAAGAAGTGGTCAATATGTTCCACATGTTGTACTACGCTAAGGACTTCGACACATTCATAAAGACCGCATGCTGGATGCGCATGTACTTGAACGAAGGCATGTTCGTTTACGCTTTAACCGTTGCCGTCAGACACCGCGAAGACTGCAAAGGAATCGTCCTTCCGCCTCCGTATGAAATTTACCCTTACTACTTTGTGCGTGCCGATGTCATCCAGAAAGCATACTTGCTCAAAATGAAAAAGGGCATTCTTGACGGATCATTGAGCCACTTCTATGGTATCAAAAAAACAGACAAAGACGTTTACATAATCGACGAGAATGTTTTCGACCAGAGAGTCAACATGAATGACGAAGACAGATTAAGATATTTCACTGAAGATATTGGCCTCAACACATACTACTACTACTTCCACGTTGACTATCCATTCTGGATGAAGGATGATACATTCAACACCAAGTTCATCAACAGACGGTGGGAAATGACCATGTATGTGTACCAACAGATCCTTGCCCGTTACTACTTGGAGCGTCTTTCTAATGGCCTAGGAGATATTCCAGTTCTTTCATGGAACAGACCAATCAGAAAAGGATACTGGCCATGGCTTATGATGAGCAATGGAGCACACTTCCCAACTAGATTTAATGATCATATCATCGTTAAGGATAACAACATCGGTTTTACAAATCTTGTTGAAACTTATGAACAAATTATCAACGAAGCTATCATTAAGGGCTTTATCGAGGTAAGAACACCATCATTTTATTTATAACTAGCGGTCCGCCCCGGCTTCGCCCGTGGTACATATTTCGCAATAAAAGGTAGCCTTTGTTCTTTCTCAGGGTCTAAAGATTATCTGTGCCAAATTTCATAAAAATCGGTCCAGTAGTTTATGCGTGAAAACCATACATACATACATACATACAAACCTTTCCTCTTTATAATATTAGTATAGATTACTAATAATATTAAAGTTCAATTAACGAATTGGTTTTAAACATATGTATGTATTTTCAGATTGATGGAATCAGATACGACCTCAAAAAGGCCGATGACGTTGAAAAATTAGGCAAACTCGTTTATGGCGCTGTTGATAGATTTGACGTGAAGACAGATCACATTGAGGCTTACCGCTACATGCTCATCATGATGAAATCGATCGTTGGTCTCAACACTTGGTTCACTGACAAGTAAGTCAAAGCAAAAATACATAAATATTAAATACTTATGATTAAATCAACAGAGGCAGACAAATCTTATGCTATAATTGCCATGATTTCAAATCAATCACTATTATACATATTGAACTAATACAATCTTATGTGTATGATGTTGTATCATTGCGTTTTGTGTAATTATAAAAATACCGTAATTAAAATTAATTAACTGTATTTAATTTGACAGGTACTTCGTGGTGCCAACTGTTTTGGATATCTACCAGACTGCTCTCCGTGATCCAGTCTTCTATCAACTACAGAAACGCCTCTCTTACTCCTTCCTTCTCTTCAAGTCTCGTCTGCCTTCTTACACACATGAAGACGTATACTTCCCAGGAGTTAAGATTGAAAATGTTGTCGTTAACAAGCTATTAACTTACTTTGATGACTATTTGATGGACATGACCAACGCCGTTATCCTCAATGAGGATGAGTTAAAGAAGAGCAAATCTGACATGACCTTCTTTGTGCGTAAACGTCGTCTGAATCACCAACAATTCAAAGTCAGCTTTGACGTCGTATCTGACAAAACCGCAGATTGTATTGTGAGAATCTTCTTAGGTCCGAAAGAAGATCATTTGGGCCGTTTGATTGACATCAACAAGAACCGATACAACTTCGTTGAACTTGACACTTTCTACTATAAAATCAACACTGGTAAGAACACTATTGTAAGAGACTCCAAGGACATGCACAATGTAGTCGGTGATAGAATGAGAACCAAAGATTTCTGGAACAAGCTCAGTGGTGTCACTGACTACAAAGATCTGTACTTCAAGGATCTTAAGAACTACCACACCGGTTTCCCCACAAGGTTGTTACTTCCCAAGGGACGTGTTGGTGGTATGGATATGCTGCTTTACATTATCGTGACTCCATTGAGATTAGTGGACAATGTTGATATGAACATCTTTGAACAATACCGTAAGGACAACTTTGTTGACTTTAGATCAACTGTTTTACTCGACAGAATGCCTCTTGGCTTCCCATTCGACCGTGTCATTGACGTTACCAAGTTCTTCACCCCGAACATGAAATTCGTTGATGTCAAGATTTACCACAAGGCACAAGTTTGCGACATGAAGATGCGTTGGGACAACTATATTGTTAAAGATTACGACATGACCTATAAGACACCCATGATGGTCGACGACTACTTTGTAGATGATGACATGACAATGAACAAGAACGTGAATATGCGCATGGAAAATTTTGATATGTAAAGCTTACGTACTCGTATATAGGTAATTAATTATAGTCCTTACGGCTGACTGAACTAGAATTAAGATGGCAAGTGAATAGCAACAATAAAAAGTTTCATACAGTAAATTGTATTTTATTTTACACTTTAAGATACTTACATTTTTGATAAAGGTATAACAGTAGCCAGTAGGTAATATAAATGTAAAAGTAATGAATGTTAATATCCCGATTGAATTTTCTCAAGATTTATCGAAACAAAATACCAAAATTAATATAAGAATGATATAGCTGAATTTATAGCAATATTAAAAAAATATATAATACATAAATCATAATGGGTACATGATTCATTATTCTAGTAATACACAAGTTTTAATCCTTTAAACTCTTTTAATAGCGATTGAAATAGTTTAAATATAAAAGAAAGTGCATAACTAACAATATGGTTAAAAGTTTTGTCAGAATGTTTAACAAACACTCAATTTACACACAGAAAATAAACAAGCATTTTCCTTCAAATAGTTTATGCTTAAATAAACAACTCCTCAACTTTCTCAAGTGATTTAACAAAGAAAAACGAATTCATCAATAACCCTTTGAAGTCCATATGAATTCATGATCATAGATAGAGGCAGCCGTCAATGTTAAAAAATGCACAGAAAAAAATACAATCATGTCAAGGGAAACAAGGAAATCCGTGATTTCAGGAAATCCCTAAGAATACCTACCACAAAATCACGAAAGATGCTAGGTTTTAACGATAAACTAAATCCGTTTCAGGTACGAGGGCTTAGGTCATAGACTGAAATTTATGAATTACATTTACATGCAGCATAATAATATAACATGAAAGATTAAAATAATAATAAATAAAATAGGCAAGATCTCTAGCTGTGTATTGTTACACATTGTTATTGATAACTAGGATAAGTTACTAAAGTAAGTGTTGCAGATAAAGGAATTCTGTAATTTTGTTCAATAAATTTAATGTTATATTAATGAACATTATAGTATATTATAATATTGCGTAGGTACCTTGAACGAGATTGGACGAATATACTTATTACTTAGGTATCCATTAAGAAGCTTCGTAACTACACGAACCTAGTATATAATATAAGTATGAGAGATTCCTTACAGAATAGAAGGATGGAATGGAAATTGAGAAAGATTTCTTGATAAAACTTTTGATTAATGCTTATTGTGCTCTTTCTAGTTCGTAGAAAATTGGAAGATATTAGGTAGGACCCTCTAGGATACTTATGTATTGTATAAATAGTATATATGATTTTCTTTATTGAGTAATTCTAGTTTTTATTTAATTTTTGATTATTCAGTAAGGACTAAGGACATTATGATGCAATTTATGAATATAGTATAGTTATAGATACTTACCATAATACAATATCCCTATTTTAATATTATAAATGCGAAAGTAACTCTGTCTGTCTGTCTGTTACGCTTTCCCGCTTAAACCTTTCAACCGATTTTGATGAAATTTGGCATGACAGACAATCTTTAGACCCTGAGAAAGAACATAGGCTACCTTTTATTGCGAAATATTATGTACCACGGGCGAAGCCGGGGCGGACCGCTACCGCTATATAGTACTTAATAAATTAATGCTATACCTACTCATAATACTACTCATAATACTCGCTACTTAGCGATAAGGCCACCGTTTGTACACATTATTTCCTATTAGCTGTACTTTGTGTGTCTCTATTTCTTTTGTGTGTGCAATAAATAATTAAATAAATAAATAAATAATACGTAGGTACATAATACCTTCTTTTTCTAATAACATTTCAGATTTTTTAATGGAATTACCATATCTCATTATACTATTGGATTGATCGTGCTAGTCTTAGAACCTAGTTAGATCGTGTTAGTGCTAGTGCAGTTTGGTTCGTAGTTCTTAGTATATCTACTAACTTCTTCCTAGTTCCTACTTCGATTATTATTAGCTGATATCAATTAAGTATCACAATTTGTGTGTACGATAGCAAAAGTTAGATTGATAAAAAATTTTCATTCTTCGACTTTGTAATATCAGTAGATTGACTCAAAATCGGCATAGGCATCAACTCAGTTTTTTCAGAAAAAGTAATTTCTTTATAAGCGATTATACTAACGCCATCTATGAATTTATGCTTGCATTATTATGGTTTTGTCCCGGTCGCGGTGTAATGTTACTACGCCTGTGAAATACGAAACAGTTTACGTATATTTTAACAGATGGCGCTTGTATAAATTATACTTTTTCAGCATACATTTTTATTGCGTACTAGCGGTCCGCCCCAGCTTCGCCCGTGGTACATGTTTACGTTTTCTCTCCTTATGAACCATCTACTTCAAGGAATATTATAAAGAAGAATTAACGATATCGGTTCAGGCGTTCTCGAGTTATGCGCTTACCAACACATTTTTATATTATAGATTAAGGTTATTGTAATAAGTAAAGAATTTTTAGCAATTAGAGCAATAATAATTAATCGTTACTATAATATTTTACATGAGTCTTTGATTCACGTCATGTACAAAGCGATTTTAAGATATTTTGATTTTAGAGGCTAGTCTTACCATGATGAAACGTGCCTATACCCTGGTACCCATTCCCATGAAAATTGTCTTTCACTACACATATAGGTAATATTATATAATTTGTCGAAGATGGAGGTGCAATATTATTATGTATTTTCCGTTTTTCGTGTGTTATAAAACTAACTTGATAATGTTGTTTCTAATCTTAGGAATTATAATATATAAGACATAGGTAACATATTTTCCAGACCTTAGAAGAAATCACTTTACACATAATTTTATAACAGCTCGGTAGGTAACTATTTAAGGGAAAAGAATAAAACTTTCCTAAGTTTCATTTCTTAACAATTACATACATTCAGATAACATTTGAACTTCACAGTAATAAATATCTACCATTTTAATTATTTTGTTTGCGAATATTATCAAATGTGAGATAATAGTTTGTGCGTTAGTTCGACCTCCTGCAACTTTTTATTAATTAGTGACTAATTATATGACTGGATGACTTTAGCGATAGATAGAAAATTGAGAAAACCATTTTTACATTCATTAGCTACTATCTACTAATAAGTAATAATCGCTGACTGTATGTTACGCTTTCCCGTATAGATCACTGTTAAAAACACAAATAGGAACAAAATGTGAATTAATAATTAGATTCAGAAAAGAGTACGTCTATTCAGTGAATATGTGAAGTTAGGTTATCCCCTCAAAATGGCAAACCTATCAATTCGGATAGTGAATTTATGAAAATTGTAATAACTTCGAAAGTACGTGTCACAAAATACTAAATTTGGTTTTATTTGAACAATAACAAGTTATTCTAGGGGCCACTAAACAAATTTAATTGATAAGAGTGATGAAACATACTTTAAAAAATTCGAAAACCATTTTGAGGGGGGTGAGGTAGGGGACTGTAGAGGGGTTGAATTGTCGATAAAAATACCTGGAGAATAGCCCCTTCAAATATCGGTATGTCATGTCCGGACACACTGTATAGAAAGCTAGTTAACCCTTCACAACTCATGAGTTTAAATTACTACATAGTATAAAACAAACTCGCTTTCTCTGTCCCTATGTCCCTCTATGTATGCTTAAATCTTTAAAACTTCGCAACGGATTTTGATGCGGTTTTTTTTAATAGATAGAGTGATGAATGTTTTTATTAAGAGGATTAAGAGGAATGTTTTAGTATATAATTTATTATGTTTTAGACAAAGCGGGCGAAGCCGCGGGCGGAAAGCTAGTAATGTAATGATAATAATTACCAACCACGATACAGGCATGACGTACCTAGATATTTCACATGTGAATTCGCACATGAAGCCATTATCTTCTATGAAACATGTATCCAACTGAGCATCTTTAGAACAAA
>CAJQZN010010570.1:0-10824 GCA_907164685.1 Colias eurytheme | reverse complement strand
ATTAAAAAAAATTATGAGGCGTGCACTTTTGGATTTTCCAAATTATTTTGGATGTTATAAACGGTAAGTAACATGGAATGGTTTTTGGTTAGGTATATTCAGAATTTCGCTCTATGTTTGGACTGCACTTAAAGTCGATAATCAATTTGCTTTATTTGGTTGAATGTTGTTAAATGTAAAAATATAAAAAATATAGTGTTCTTTGTTTGTTTATTTGATATGTATTTGTAACATAACGTCTGCTAGAATACACGATAACATTTTACTTGCAAAAGTTGTAGCTCAGTTGTCAGCACAAGTAAAGAAATCTTTTTGTTTGATTAATAAGTAGCTTTAATGATCTGTATGAACACAATTTTTTTCTACTTTCAATTATTTGAGGATAAAATATTTACTATTTCGACATAAATATTTTTGTTATGTTTGATTTTCTTGGAATTGTTATTCGTCTCAATAACAATACAGATAAAAACCCTTGTATAAATATAATAAACGAGGAACTAAAGTAATAAATAAGAAACAAAGCTTTAAATAATGTATTGTGGCAATGTTTTCGCATTATTAGTTATAACAGTTTGCATCTATTTTCTCGACGATTGATTTATGCTGAACGCTTTATTGCATGAACGATTTATCATAACTACATATTAAAAATTATTCATATTGCATTATTATTGCATCTTTTACTCATATCAATAACCTAACTGAATGTTTAAACTGCAAATAAGCGGTTATGGTAATTAGACACAATTGCCAGCGGCCACGGCCGGAGACCGCAAATTTTCTCCTACCTACTATGTAGTTTATTAGTAGAACTAATACGTCAGGCTATTTCAATTTGTAGCTAGGTACTTACCTTTTTACATTGTAGCACGTTATAATTATATAAATAACTACATTATTATGTGTGATGATTTTTTATAATTGATATTCTTGGAATTTTTTAATGTTAAATAACATTATAAGATATATATAGATATTTATCTGTGATTAGGTAGATATTTATTACGTCATTCACGAATATTGTTACGTCTCCACCGTACCGTTGTAAATGGCATAATGTTTCCGTACTTGCCTATTAACTATAACAAAGAACCTTGAACACAATCGCTACACAAATACCTTGTAGCCGAAGAAACGGCACTTAATGTGTGTAGGTGTTATTCAATTGTCAGTGCCTAATGTGATTCGTAAACGCACTTACAAACATTTACTTTTCAACTCGTCTCATTATTTTCTTTTACGAACCGATTTGAACACGCTCTTTTTTGCGTTGGCTTATTAGATTTATGTAAAGGAAACAATTTTTTGTACAACATAATTATTTATAAAGCGATTACGAAGCAAAGCAAACGAAGCGAGTGATTCACCTAATATTACTTTTATCTAAGTGTATTTTGGCACATGTTGAAGTACATACACGCATTTGCTGTAGAATCGGCGAATATCGTTTCGAGTTTTATTAGTTCGAAATGTAAACTTAAACTCGAATTTAAAATTAATTTAATAAATTTGCAACAAGTATAGTTTCATGCCTCACTCGCACGCGATTTAGCTGTTTTTTGTATTGAATGTTGCCAATCGTTCCAGCACGTTTTCATTAATATAAAAGCTTTGTGTGATCTCATGTACGAATGCAGCCGGTCTAAATCTGTATGCCTTGAACGCGCTTCCGGGCATTGCTTTCTCGCCAAACACATAAAACGTAAAGTCTCGATGTCGTCGTACTCCTCTACAGGCTACAGTGTACACTCCGCTCTCAACGCGCATGTTATATTCGCTGTTTATCTTTTACAGTTTACCGAACCATTAGCCGCAATTGAACACTGGCCAAACATTCAGCCCTTACAAAGTCTGAGAATGTCTTATTTATGACTATTACTTTACGCTGCGGTCTGCTATCGGTGTAATTTATTTTATTATTGTTACTTATCCTATTCGAATGTTAAGTGCCCGCCTCGACTTAAACAAACAACAACGTGAATACGCCGTATTATAATATACAGAGATATAAATTAAAAACAATGAATGCCGTATCGCAATTTTCTCGTTTAACAAACAATAATAAAGCCGTAAAAACTGTTGATAAAATAAGCGCTGGAGACAAACTTGAAAAGCTTTTGTGTGAATAGTTGATTGTAGAGAGAGTAGTAAGACGGAAGGCAGTGAATCACAATGCGTTTGAATATTGCAATGGATAAAGAGTGGATGGTACGGGGTAAAATGTGGACGGACCGGAGTCAGTCAGTATTCAAATAAAATGCCAGAATGCCGACCTCGTTGTTACGAACCCTCCGCTGCACTATTGTATTCCATCTCTATATAAATTGACCAATTGTTACCCCACTCATTATACACAACGTTAAAATACAATTGTTTCATGTCGGAATGGTTAATATACACTCGTGGTAATTACGTAAGTTCATAATAATGTTTGCTGTGATGACGCTAGTTTGTGGATAGTTTAGCGACATAATGTGAATTGCGATTTAATGCTGACAAACATTCCTCACTAGCATTACTATTATTGTATTGTACAAAATTTTTGTACAGTTGGAATTGCGTTGTGTCTATTCGCTTATTTCGTCTTTGAAAATAATATGTATTTAATACATTTTTATTATAACAGATAAAATGATCCTCTTTAATTCATAATAAAAAATTCAGTCTTAAATTAATAATCTTACACATATAACCACTAAAAACAATTCGTGCGAATATACTTCCCACAGTTTTGTAAAACATTTTAGAAGTTAAGATGCTAACAACGAAGATGTTATAGCCTTTTAAGAATCAAATAAGATTTTCGCTAATACCACTTGCACGATTTCCGTCGTGTAAGTATCCTTGTATACATAAGCTCTAAATAGGTTCACGTTTCTCCCGATGCCAAAGGAGTGCTCGATGGTATGCGAGCAGTTTACCCCCGCATTTCGCCGGCTCGCCGCCAGCCAAGATATGTCGCAATCCCATCCAATTTGCCTCCCGCCGCTTTTGCCGTCGCTCGGATAAAGCGGAAAATCTTGCTCTTTCGAGGAAAGAATATATTATGTCGACTCTTTAACGTGGCTGTTGAATTTCGACGCGGAGATTTATCGTGTAAACATCAAATAAAGTTTGCGCGAACAATGTTTAACTTGCTCGATTCTATTTATGATTCGAATTGCCTGCTATATTATGATGCGGAAGATAAGCTCGTAGGCGCGTTATGGTGTCAACTAATAGCGCTTCGCAAATTCAATTTAGCACCGAATAGAATATACCCTCCCCGTGCACTACATGATCATTAAGTTACGCTCCCGTCTTCGAGACGAGGCAGTAAAATTTCAAACACATCCCAGACAGGCAACTTCTGACTTTAATTGCATTTACACGTACATTACAGCACCGTTTGTTTGTAATAATTGTTAGCGTTAAAATAGTAGTCGTATTTTATATCGGCGATTAAATGAGCTTAAAGACCGACGTGGATAGTCGGATAATGATACGAGAAGGTAATCTCGCAACTCGAGCAGATTCGAGCGAGAGCTTCACTTAAATAACAATATGAAGTACAAATTGAATTGAACTTCCGTACGAAATTGGTTGCGGTGAAGTGAACACAAGTTGATTGCTTTCGACGGCGGCCCGTCCTTATTGTGTTGTCACGGAGAACTGGCGACTAGCCACAGACGCCGCGACCGAAATGTTTTTATTGTGCACTCCTCGTAATATTGCTGTTTGCTTATGTCTTGTTCGATATTCTTTTCCGAAGCTAAGGCAACGTCAGGAAATTTGCGTTCGACTTTAAGTTTAAAAGCGCTTATTTATGTTTAAAACAACGTGTTTAATTCCTTTTACTATAAGCTATCTATGGCTGTAACTCCTGGCGCAGATGTTTACAGGGCGTGCTGATGTAAATACCACCAGGTGTCCCATTACCGGCCGAGCCACCTGATCGTAATTAATCCTCTCTTATCGTAACCGATCATGTATCCCTTAAGGAACTTAAATTACTTTACAACCTTTGTAATGTTGAATACAGTCATTTGCATTTACATCAATCCAACGATTTGCATGAGTAGAAAAAATCCCCCCTCAATAGTACTCATAATCATAATCATCTTTGTATAACACCTAGGGATCTTAATTAAAATGAATTGTATTTACCGCTTGCATCCGCAAACGTCGGAATTAGGTTAATTAACTTTGCGAGAGCGAACATAAAAATTAAAACCTCAATTTATTTTCAAAGTAAACTTAACCTCAAGTGGTAGGATTAAACTTCTAGCTTATGCTAATCCGCAGACCGTTATGTAATTACTGGATGTACGAGTCAACGAGACTTATTACAACATTAAAATGTTTACGGGATATTACGTAATTTGCGCTGACAAGTTGCCTAAATGGCGATAAAGAATTCACTGTAATTTTTGGATCATTGTACCAACACTTAACACGTTTGACAGTTCATTTATAAACTTTTAAGTTTTAATTGGGTTCACGTCGATTAAATAAATAACATACTTACAGAAGGAAGCTTGCAGCAAAAACACAAATGTAAATTGATGCAATAAAGAAATACCGCGTATAAACCATATTAGTATTCACAAGATAAAAATTGATGTCATGTTTTTATATTTGATCAATTATGCAGTCTCGTTCATGAATAGTTAATATAAATCGTCAACATTTAAACGTAGCTATAAAATAGCGAATTAGCGAGCGTAATCGCCACAATGCAGTGGAAATGCTAATTCAATCGCAGTTCCATTAGCACGGGTTGGCTCGGTATAATATTAATCTGAGTTCGGTCTGTCGCAAAATTCCATTTAGCAGCGCCGCCAGCGTCGTGTCACGTCAGCGCTCAAACCAATTGATCCTGTGTGATGTGATGCGCTCGGATTAAACTCGCCTCCGAATATCAACACTCACCGTTCCTACATTAAATATTACCATCGTGTTTCGTGTGCGCATTCTATTTTTGGACGTTCAATAACTTTAGAATGTCGAATCTTTTGTGAGCTTTTTCTGCTTAGTGACATATTTTACGCTCGAGTGTACGGTTTCGCGACATTAACTACTAAATATCGTCGCGGCGAAGATGAAAGACCGAAAATCGTATCATAAATAAATTTCAACACAATTTCGTGTTAATTAAATGTGATATACGATAGCTTCCGTCTGTGCTTCGGTGCACAGTAATTAGAACGGGACTCGGGAGTCGCTGTCAACTTCCAACAAGGGAGTAACGTGCCGAGACATAAATAAATTATGCAGCGCGCCACTTACCGACCGCGCCTCGCCACCTCACTGCCACCGTTCTGTGTACAACGAGCGATATTTGACTTAACAATGCACAGCACATGCACCGTAAAGTACGGCGTATTTAACCAGAAAACTCGTTATTATACATTGCGAATAGGAAATTTCTATTCGTGCTCCATCCTTGCTAATATGCTCTAATACGTAGAAGTTACATTCGAACGTGTCACTAGTTGTACTTTTTGATACTTTAACCGATAAATTATACGTGCACTTTATATTTTTATAACTTTATTTAATTCAGCAATTTTGTTTATAATTTAAAGTAGAGGTATTTCTTATGACAAAATTATGAGAACATTGTACTTACTTTGAATTATGCATTAATAAAAGTTATGTTTGATTAACAAAGCCAGACGATCATATTTTATTCATAACGTGTCGATAGACAAGTTATAACCTAATCGTGATTTAAATAATGAACGCGGTCTAAAATCCGTATATTTAGACAGCCGCATGAAAAGTGTAATTGAATGATTTATCGCGTTGATCACGTTCTGCCGCCATATGGATTTCTCATGAATAAGTAATGTCCGGCCGCAGTCGTTGTTTCAATTAGCGGTCGTGTCGTCGGTCGGACGCGGCCACCGCCCGCCACTGCCCGCCACTGCGCCCGCTAAACCAACACTGCCAATCGGGGAGCTCTCCACACACACGTACATTTTATACATTCCGCTTCACGTAATGAGCATCATTTTAACATTCCTACTTTCCAATCCATGCATTAAATCAGTTAAACAATCGTATTGAGCTTTAATGAGCGAAAGCAATTATGCGGTTAACATCCGGCGTTAAAACCGTGCCGCAGGATTGTCCCGGATTAAAGGGGTCTTGCTCGCGTACGCTACAAGGATTAAATTGATATGTGCGACTTCCACTCGTTTATCCGTGTAAAGGGTCGCCGTATGATCCCTTTTATTAGAATTGGGGACGTAATCGACCGCGTATGTCTTATTGTTGTCTACGTGGGGACATAAATGTGTTTCAGTTTTATTATGTCCCAACGTCGACTGCACAGTCGAGAGCCGTTAAGAGAGTAGCGATTTATTTCCCTCGTAATAACCACGATTATATTTTCAAAGTCGAGCAGATATGTGCAAAAAATTTCGTGCCAAAAAATTGCAAACGAATTATGGGACGCGACCACTCCCCACACCGACATCATTTATTATGTAGTTAACTGGTGGCGGTAAATGACTTGGCTTTACGCTTTTTTAAATTTATTATACATGACAACATTTCTAGCCTTATGTTAATTGGCATGCTTAACGAATCACTTTAATCCTCTCTAAGCGTATATTAAATAAACTAAAGACAAAGTAATTCTCCGTCAGTAATTTCATTAAAAATAACATGATGAAAAAACACAGTAATAAAAAGACAACAAAATCAAATTGAGGACTAACTTCTAAGTAATAATAACATGGAAGTTCAGTGAGCGAGGGCGGTCGGAGAGTTATCCATTTACAGCGAGTTAGTCGTTTTATTTTCTTTTATCCGTTTCACCGAACACTCGACGCTGAGCAGAGACGCATTCCCGTCTGAACCCCGCCGTAAAATAGACGCGAAATGTGATAAATGGGAAACTCTTTTTACTGCCGAGCTCGGCCATGTTACGGTTAGGCCTGTCTTCGCTAGGCTCTCAGACCGTCTTATCAACTTTCCGTGCAGTACCGCTCAATTTTCCGTGCCCACATAAAAGCTTGCCTTCTCCCCTCAAGTAATAGAATTGTGAAAAATAAAGTCCCCTTTTATCCATGCTCTTTGCTCCTTATTCAATAATGAAGTAAGCGTTACAGGGACACGAATTAGTCTATAAAATATATCGCATCATTACAAAGTTCAATGTACTTTAAATATTATTAAAGCGGCGATATTATGACCTAAAACAATTAATAGGTTGTTCGCTGAGGTTATTCGAATAAATTATTCATAAGTTTTATAGTTGTGGTCCTTTGATTTGCTTACATGGTAAACAATTTAGACGATCATCTATCCTTCTTACAAAGAAGTTGTGTCGCAAAATACATAAGATGATCCTTCTGCAGGGTTTAACGCTGCTTCAAGACGCTGGCACGTCAGATGACAGCGGGCGAGCCTCGGAACGACTGACTGGCAGTTCCGTGGCGCCTCGCGATCCTGACTCCTCCCGTGATCGTCTTAGTGACGTACGTATATTCATCGCGCCATCAGCACACATGTGGCACATATCACCCAGCCCGTCTGTGTACAAACATCCATTCCATCCAAACTTTATCATTAGCGTTTTCGTGTTGTGCCCACAAATATTATTTATCTGTTTCTTGTGTCCGTCGTAAATCTTACCACACTTGCGTCCGATACGACAGTGCATGTTAATTAACACTCACTCAATGTTGTGGATGTTTTATTTGTTAGACTCTTAGATGATTTCATACGTAAATCTACTCTTTAGTTGCTATTTCCCGTCTCTCCCGTTAAATATTAATGCCGTTATAAATCATTTGAAAAATGCGCACAAGGATTTATAACAGTCTGTTATGATGATCCGGTATAAAAATTCAATGTCGCGAGATTAACGGAACAAAAATAAAATAAAGTGGGGTCGAATGTTGAACGTTTGCGCGCTATCTCGGATGTATCGGCGACAAATAACAACACAATGTCAATTTGAGGGAGAGACGGGACAGACGTTACCTCCCCTTGTCACTCCAATCCACTCACATATTCGCTTTCTCTTTCCTGCCTACAGGCCAGTAGCCGCTGTAGTTCCGGAAAAGGCTATATCGTGAGTATAATCATTGTTGTCCTTAAGTTTACAAATCTCTGTCATGCCTTCGGACAGTTGACTGCGCTTTTTATCTAAGTAAACGTGTGTTAGCCACCAAGCATGCCAGTTATTTATCTTTTATTTTCTTATGTCTTCATAAAAGTTAACAAAAACCATCTGACGTGTCAATCATTGTTGCGGAACAGCCGTCGCTTACACATTGAACACATTCGTAAACATTCAAGTAAATTCGGTTATGAAACTCCATTAGGAGAGAGATTTAAGGTGAAAGCTATAATTTTCGATTACCGTGTGCAAATTTACCCCGATCACGCAAAACACATAATCCCCATTCGATATTCGGCGCGTATCGCTGCTAAATCACAAGATTTGTCGAGGCGGTGCCGTACCGTACTACATAACATTACCTCACCGTCCTGAATACTTCATGTTCTGTATTTATTTGAAATTGTAATATCTCAGCCTGATCCCTTGTTTCCCGGCGCGATCTCACTTCGTAAATATTGTATGGATTATTTGTCGATATCCGACTCGGCGATAGTCTTTTTCTTCTATTGAACTCTTTCAATATTTATACTGAGATTGATATTATGTTTACGAAAGAATGAATGTTATATTTGTTTGTAGCAAAGATACACGTGTATTAACTTGAGGGATATTGGACTTATATTATGTGGTTTATTTGACAATAAAGCTATTTGCATGAAAATATTTCAATGGCGTGTATTTCGATTACTATTAACTCTTTATAACAAAGTATTACCGACTCGGTCGGTACAGTTAATCTCATATAAATGCATTTAAATAAACTAGCATGCATGCCAGCTTGTCATCAGCGATATAATGCATGTTTTTCTCTTCTTTATTGTTAAGCGAAGTCATCAACTTACTTATCATACCTTTTCTCTTTACAGTGTGATAGTGAAGGCGAAGATGACAAGGCAAGTATCTTTAAAATTTCTCTTGTTAAAACTTTAGCTATCTCCGCGGTGTTTACGATACACGTAAATTAATTAAACGAGTCTCCCAACTCCGTGAAAGTTTAAGAAGTTAAAACCGGGCAGAAAATAAATGTCCGTGCAATGTGAGCTGCGAAGTTGCTCCTTGTCGGCTTATTACACTGGACTCGGCTTTCAGTGATTAATCTCCGGGGAGACGAGCGGAGCACCTGTTTACAAATTGTTTACTCCATTCTACTAATTGGATTTTTGTCACGTACAATTTATTTAAAACTGTCGTTCCACGAGCGTATCGCCAGCAAATTAGTCGGCGGGTCAGAGCCGTCGAGCGAATGTGCAGTCGAGGGGTGGTAGCGAGTTTCGCTTTGTGCGTCCGTACATGCTGTAGGGGCTTAACTAACTCGTCAACAGGTTGTGAAATGCGATTCAAAAGCGGCTAGAGTTGAACACGGAAAGCTTTGCCGCGTGTCGACTGTCGACGTAGCAAAGGGCCCTGATTACGCGTCGCTACTCTGTTTCGTAATTACAAGATTGGAGCCGACGCGAAGTGCCCGTAATTAAGTACATTATATTACACCTTTAGCGTCGCGCTGAACGAGGCTCGTATTAATAAAATCACCGGCCCTATTACAATTGATTTGTTGGATAATTGAACCGTTTCGCATTGTGAAACTTGTAATTAACTTAGCGGTAATATAACAGCTGTATAAATTAAACGGCGGAGATTATTTCTGATAGGGTTTACGCGCGTGTAATCTAATTCTAGCTACCAAGGTTAATGAAGTTCTAAACGCATTCTTAACAATTTATATAATTACGGAGTTAGCGAGATCTTAGAGCAATCTCGATCGACTTGGTATGTGCCGTTGCGTGAAATTGAGTATCAGTTACTAACAAAACTTGCACGATATATGTGCAGCAATCGCTTACATTGTTTTATAATTGTTTAATCTGATATGTCTGCTATGAGCAAAGAATAAATGAATTAAATAAGAAGGTTTGAGGTATTCTGTAAATTAAAAAATTGTCAGCTCAACATTAAGTAGGTACCCACTAGAGAGGACGGGATGAAAACAATATCACTACATCCGTCGTTGTATAAACAGATGCGGCTTAAGTACAAATGGGAATAACCACAAACACAGTCGACGCCCATTGAAATCCAAGAGCTTTGGAGTGATAGCATTGTTCGCAGGCGCTTGCAATCCGGTTCCGACCACGTACCTCTTAATCTAATTACGTCTGGCCGCTTCGCTGCCCCCAAACACCACCCACTTTGTACTGAATCGACTTTCCTCTGCTGAAATTTGAAGTAAATACTCGTTTGACCACTGCTGCTAAATGCTGGACAGTGATATTAGGAATACTTATAAATATGATCATTGAGTATTAGGTATTCTTCATTATTATTCGTATAATTTGCTGATATCTAGTTTTATTTTATAGGAATATTATATAACATAGGAAATATTTTTAAAGATAAGACTATTTTTATTAGTTGTTGACAAAAAAAATATGTTTGAGTAAACAGCTTTTAAAAAACATCTCTATAATTATATAGACCGGGCTCCAAGGAGATGTTCGTTTGCATAAATCGCGGAGCTAAATCTGACTTCTGATATATATTGTATAGATCCCAGACATCCTATAGACAGATGTTGCCAACCAGTTTTGTGGTCCCCCTCCCCGCACCCCGGTAATTAAATATGGCATACAAAGAAAAAAATAAACATTTCCAAAACATGCCGCGTGGGGTATCAAATGAAAGAGCTTATTGAGTAGATCACGAAT
>CAJQZN010010564.1:0-11290 GCA_907164685.1 Colias eurytheme | reverse complement strand
TTAGTGTTTAATTCCTGCAAGCTTATTAGCTAAGCTAAGCTAAGGAACTTTATTTAATTATGATAATAATCCATCAGCAACTGTTTCCAAAACATCTCGACTGTCGCAACCTTGTTTCCAATGATGCGCGTGATGAGCTCTGAATGCAAATGAAATGGTACAGGTGGAAATATTACTTTATTTATAGCACAGAATACATAATAGTAGCTAAACGCTATCTATAGTCAAAATAATAAAGGTATTTTTTTTCTCGTAAGCACATTCGACACCTTAGAAGTATAGTTCCGACGTATATATACGTGAGGTAGTGGCCACTGGGTTCCAACGTGCAATTTATTTGCGTCAGTTAGATTTGACGAGGGACTCCAATAAAGCTCGTATAGTGTTACTGTATACTTTTAGCTTTGGGTTTCCGTGTAATAAAAACTAGAATACGACGTTTCGTAATATTCATTTATTGTGTAGCGCGGGACGTGTTGTATATGAAATATAAAACTAATTATAATGATTTGACTGCTGACCAAACGTTTTTATTGGTTACGTTATAAGATCATAAAATAAGATTTAAAATCACGGGGCACGCAGTTCTTAGCAACATATATCTGTAGAGCACACGAAGGCGGAGAGACGCGGGATGAATATGAATCGACAGGCTCCGGGGGAAACAGCCTCGGAGATATCGTGCTAACTTCGATGAGCGCGTCTTTGATCTCAAGTTTGTGCTGCGATGTCATGTCATGTGGTGTCATGCGGTTTATTCGCCCACATCACATAAACATATCATATTTTTATAATAAACAAAATTACTCCTTCAAATAATAAAGTTGCCTGGTAGATATCGCTACCTAGCGATAAGGCCGCCCTTTGCTCTTTCTGTAGTATTGTCTTTGTTATATGTATTTATGTATTTTCAATGCAATAAAGTATAATAAATAAATAAATAAATAAATAAATAAATTTACAAATGTAACTATAAGTATATTATGTATGTGTAGCTGTACTAACAAAAATTACTATAAGCTCATATTATTATAACCGAATAGAACTCTAATAAGAAATTTCATTTATATTTACATTTTCCCCGTTAATATCAGATAAATTGTAATTTAACGCTGATAACTTTCATCGTCTCGGTATTGTTCCCTTATCATTTTTAAAGGCTCAACACTTTGATCGGCTCTCGTGTAATTCTGACATAAAGTAGCTTCTAACATTTTCCTTTCACCTCTCGAGTTAATAACCTTGTTCTCGTAACTTCAAAAGAAGTATTCATTCTAATTCTCGCTTCATCGCATCGCATTCGTATTTCGTGTCAAAAATGTAAACATTTAAACGTGAAGGTGTTCATTATCACGCTCGCGCTATATGCCGCCGCCCACGGTCTGCCTACTCGCATTAGAGCTCATTGTTCTACGCTCGTCGTATAACAGGTTTGTTAGCCTCAGGTATAACAGTAAATGTATTGTTATGAAGATGTTTCTGAACAAAAGTGATAATATTAAAGCAAAAAGTAACTGGATACCGTTGACACCTCGCTCGCTCCCCGCGGCTGGAGGCTGCGATTCGGATCGTATAACGCGCTTGCTCCTTCGCTACTTTTAACGAATATAATAGCTGTAAGAAGATATGCAGGAAACACATTTTCAATATTTTAAAATGTTTACGGCTTGGCGTGTACAATTCTTATATAAATAGTAACTTTTATAATAATTACTTATTTATGAAAAATATTATTATATCACACAGCAGCAATTCGTATTTTTTCGGAACAGTAATAGATAAAATATCTATAAATAAAGATAGGTTGGGGAAGGAACTGATATCTTTAATACAGGTTATCTACAGCTCGGTAACTTAGCAAAGATGCCAGTCTCGAACCGTTGATTGATATATTATATACAGCTATCATTATACAAATTACAATTACCACCTAAGTAAATGTATTTAGCTCTAAGGTTAGGTTAAGTTTGATTGAATAAACAAATTTGAATTTGAAGTTTAGTACCTACATATCATTCGCTTTGTTCATATAAGTGTATCGTAGCTTCGCGGCGTAGCACGTAGCCCGTAGCACGTAGCCCGTAGCCCGTGGCCGCGCCAGCAGCGTTCGAATTTCGACAATACTGTGAGGTACCTACCGTGTGGCACACACGTTGTATAATGATGAAAATATTATTAATTTATGACGGATAATAACGTAATATTATAATGAGAACATGGAAAAAAGAAATAATGGTGAGACGGATTATTCAGAAGACATAATTTTACATTCTCAATAAATTTTGAAAAAACAAAAACAATAAGATAATTTATTGATATCGAAAAAACAAGAATTTATTTTGGAATACAGCTAGATAAGCGAAAAGTTTATTTTCATTAGTATTTTAAATGGACACAGACACTGCTGGGCGGCGTGATTAGTGTTATCGAATTACGTGAACTTAAAAATTTTATGAATATTCAGTATTTTAAAATGATGACGTTCCAAAAGCAAGTTCAGTGGGCAGAGAATTGCGGGAATCATAGTTTGGTCGAGGGACCGACTGCATCTCGCGAATATAAATATTGAATATGATCATGCAATGGAGAGGGAATGCGAAATATGCTACATATTTGCAATTTCATGTCGCGGTCGTGTGGGTTGTGTAACAATAAAGTATTATATTATTTAAATATTGTATTGTGGGTATAAATATATTATATTGCCTGTTGTGTCTGTCGCGAATTGAATATCATATAAGTGATTGTTGTATCAGCGATAATAAACTAAAACTCAAACATGTATTTATTCAATTAGACTTCTTCTAGAAGCACTTTTGAATCTTCATAACATATTTGTAACCTTTACCACCGCATCGGAAAGCAGTATCTATGGAGAACAACTGACAATAAACTCTCTGTAAACTATCTGCTGCAGCTGTGCAAACATTTCAGTATCTACATCTGAAGGTTTTTAATAATGGAAAACTACTCCTGCGTCACAATGATAGGTTATATCCAAATACATAGTACTTATTGCTTGTGTCGTGCGGCTGGAGCTTAGACGCGGCCGGCAACTCGTGCGTTTTCATTTAAACGAAAGGAAAGGTCAAATAAATTGAGCCCGATACGAACCACTCTCCTTTATAAATTACTTCTATCTCGGATAATGTTTGTAGAAATTTTCAGCGAGCATTCTCGGCCTGACACCGCTATTGTATCTTATTTATTAGATAATGTAACGAGCAGCGAGGACACGATCTAATAATAAATCTAACGAAAACTTTATTGTACTTTGTAACAGAAGATTCCATTCTCGAATCATAGAAGAGAGAGACGGGATATTGTAACGTTTTTCTTGTTTCATTAGAGCAAAAATGGAATCGTCTTGGTTTGAAATACATGTAATTGGCTCAAATAGACATAACTACATATTATATACATATTATATACTATACATATATACTATACTAGTTGTAATTATTGTAAAAGTACAAAATATTTTAATAGTGCTTGCAATGCAGCTTAAATAAAATATTGAAACAAACACTAAGCTTCCGTATTCCATTCAATTTCAAGAGCGTTTTTGTCTATTCGAGAATTGGCAGGAGAATGATAGTTTGCGTATAATAGATCGCTTCCAGCTTACAGCAGTTAGTAGTTCAATTAGTTTGGTTACAATTAATATCGTTGAGGATGTTAATTTCGCAACTTGATAATTAATTGGGTATGATCGGATATTAGAATTGTTCGGTTTGATGCCAGTCGCTTATTTCACAACAATACAAGTCGCACCGTATCCACTCATGTAAATCGCCATATTATAATTCTGCGCTCGCATATTTAGTACAATAGGCATGTGACATGATACACTAATTTAAGTGTTTCCGAATCGAGAGCTAGCGCGCAAGAGCAACTTTTGTCTCCGCAAGTATTTTGTCTCTCCCATCAACTCTATGGGGAGTTGCGTCGCTACGTGCGCGCACTTTCTTGTTGCGGAGACAAAAGTTGCTCTTGCGCGCTAGCTCTTACAGCAAAGAAATCTTCATGAGAAATGCGCACAAATATCTCATTTAAAGTCAATTACTTGCTGCTATTGGCAGTGAGAGGTGATTTTTTTGAGGTACTAAGTACCTTTAATAGGTACCTAATATATGTATAAAGGTGCAATATTTCTGCAAAAGATTTTTTAAAGTAACGCGCGTCGTGCGTTATGCGGTGTGGCGTGCCGGGAGTTGGGCCATAAATCCCCTTAGAGCTAATTGCGGCCACGAGCGCGCGATCAATCCTTGTTTATGACTCTTGTGTTTATTTTCTAGATTTCTTTATAAGTTGTCACCTTTATTGCTCTTGCTTTTAATTTTATGAAAAATGTTTCACACATTTTGTGTTGATATAGTTATCTGTATAAATTTTTGAAGTGAAACTTCTTTATCGGGGTTGGAAAAAAATTTAGTGTAACATTTTTTCGTTACGCGTGACATTTTTCCGTTACGCGCCATCTTTTTCTTATCCCTACCACGCGTGATTCGACGTAAAGTTGCATATTAAAGTAAATTATTTTTTGAAAAATAAGGTCATAAAGAAGTTTCACTACTTACGTGTGTACAGTAGTACACGCACACATTTTTTATTCTAGGGGATTAAATGGGTCTCTCAATAATTAGGATATAATGTTCGGTTGATCAAAAAAATCGTTCATTGTATTTCTTATGCCTGAATGTGAACTCATATTCGTGTACGGTCAAAGGTGGGCCGGAGCAATAATTTTTAAAAATCCGTGTGCTTGTGTTGACCAATACCAATCAATTGTATTATAATGTTATGAAAAATAGAATATTACTATTCAGTTGAAGTATATTTTGATGCTCTACATGTTCTAGACGAGTAATTTTTTAGTTATGTTTAAATAGTTGATGTTGTCTGAATTTTAGAAGTTTGGAAATAGGCGCGGCCAATTCAATATACCTACATAATTACATATCTAAGTAAAATTATTTTTTTTACCTACTTGAGCCGAGCATTAAACCAACTTAATGCTCTAAGACTTGAGCATAATACGTCAAATTTCTATTTTAAAGCTTACTTTTGATCATATCTTTCATTTCTTGGAGTTAATTTTATGATGAAATGAAACTTATTTTCCTTATTCAACGTGCATCTGTTAAAAATTAAAAAAAATTGGTTGTTTGTAAAGTAGGTTTACGATCGAGATTTTTACGTGATAACATAATGCAGTAGCAGCGCTCGAGATGAGACGGGAGATCGGTCCGTCTCTCTCTCGTTATACCTGCGATCGCGCTCGTGAGGTTTTGGTGTGACACAAGTTTCTGAACATGTCATCCGACTAAAACGATTTTAAAGACGTTATCACTTATCACGTCAAAAAAATTCAACTAGGTACTTATATTTCGCTAAGCGCTTTAAATTTTATAACGTAACAGACAAACAGATTATCTTGTGCATGTATCAATATAATATTATCCATTGCTATGGCTTATGTAATATTTGTCTCAAATGTTAGTAAAGTATGTTTCGATTGTAACATTCTGCGAAACCATACCCGGAGATGTCGACCAATTCCATTTTAGTTCAGTGTAAGTTTGACATTAGAAACTCCGAGTTACCTTAAAATTTATCTTCGTCAGCAAACATTTGTGCTTTATTACGTACAATTATTGTCAATAATAAAATCAAAAAACAAAACATTTAAAATTGTCAAAATCAAGCATTATTTTTGTCGTAGGTATCTACATGCAACGATAAGCGCTCTATTGCGATGTGAATATCAATAAAATTCTATGTAGACTTATCAAATTAAATGTGTACTTTTGTATGTAATTTCAAAAATAATGATAATCTTTACTTCAAGTTTTACGCGCGTACTACCAGCGTCGTAGGTATCTCGTGGTACCTACGAGTTACGACGGATTAGAACAATAATTGTTTATGAAACCGAGTTTGTAGATTTAACATAGAGGATAGCTGCAGGCAGACACCTGTCACGCATGGACTGTTCATGATTCAGTTTAATCAATTTAGAAGCTCCGTTTAAGGGTTGTAAACTATTTAATTTTGAAAGGGGGAAGCATCGGCACGGAGTGGTTCATTAAAAAATTGTAAAATTTTAATTTTATAATTTAATTTAATGTTATACCCTCAAACCTTTTAGGACCTTGTATATAGTTTATCAACTCTATGTAGATAAAAAATAAAAATAATAAAAATAAAATTATATTTATTTGCCAAAAGAAGGTTATTAAAGTATATATACAGATTATGACAGCGGACCCCGCACTAGGCACAGCCTGTCTCGCGGGGCCATAAAACGATTATACAATAAAAATGGAGGTTCACATAGGGTCCAAGTCCAACACGTATAGTACAATGCAACTTTGAACATCAGTACGGTATGGGCACTTAAAGTAATACATAGTAATAATAATAAAAGTTATATGCTTATTTATACAATTGTACAGTTAAAGTATTCTTAGGATCTGATCTGTCTGCTTATAGTCTTTGGACACCAGAATGCTTATCAATTTAGATTTAATATTGAGTAATGTGTATTGCCGGAAGTTAACAAGTTTACTGAATTTGTTATACAAGAATGGGAACATAAAATTTTGAAAACGTTTGGAAAAGAAACATTTGGTCAATGGGGTTGGAGCTCTTAATAGCCGTTTTGATGTATTTGAGTAAAAATTAGATTTTAAGAGTTTGTTGTGCATTGAGATGATTGCATGTAAAATATAAAGTCCTCTAACATTTAAAACATTAGCATCCCTGTAGAGAGACACTGTGGGATAGAATAGATGATAATATATAAGTAGAAAGTTGTTTTGATTAAGCAACCTCGCGAATATCCGAAGAGAATATATAAAATACAAAATATGTAATGTAATTCTGGGGATGATGCCGACCGGGTTAAAGCCAAACTATTCGCATCCACCGTCCACGTCTCACTACATACAATTTAGCTTTCAATAATATTCTATGTATACCTACCAAGCCCCAAGGAGGTTATAGTTTTATAAGTATTTTTTACCTGATCAGCGTATGCAAAACTACAAGTTCCTTCGCGCTTAGTATAGGTAGGTACCAATAGTGGGACACCCTGTATATAATAACATTTCGAATCATTATTATTGTTTGTGCATAGATTCTTGAATGAATTATTTACTGATGTTCCGTGATTTCTGTGTACGTATAGGTATTTATGTCTTACTAATTATAAAATAATATGTGAACAAAGTACAAACAAATATTAGTTCTATTTAAAACGACCGCGATGGAAAGAAAAGAGAGCGTTGAGCTTTAAAAACTAAATAATAATCCTATTTCCAAAATAAGCTCGTTCCCGTTCACATTATATTTCAGTTTATGAATTTAAAGTTAGTTAACTGACATTTCGAAGAATTGAAAATTGCAAGGATATCAGAGGTGAAAACAGTGAAATGTTTGCAGTGAGATAACAATGTAATATGCGATATATTGGTTGAATAGGTACCCTTCAAAGTTCCGCAAACAATGGATTTAGCCGTAATATAAAGCGTGGCGTGTGTAATGATTCATGTGTAATCTGAAGCGGCGGGCGGGAGGGAGCGGGGCGGGGGGAGACACGGTGATATTGAATTATAATCACAGGCCAAAACAACAGCCCGCCGCGGCCGTGTGCGTGTGAAGCGATAATAATTATGTTTACCATCATAGATCCTCTGACATCTTATCGCACATTGCAACCGCTCTCTTATAAGCTCTACAATTATAATCTGTGTTTATTTACACATACTACATAACAAAACCGTTATAATATAAACGTCATTATTAATCGCTCACAATATTTGATTTATATTTTCTGCTAAATAATTCTTCTGCTAGATTATTCTTCCAAAATAATCTCCCAACACTATTATTAGATACATTAAAATGGAATAAAACTAAGCGCAATTATTTACGTGTAATTATTCCGGTTCAATGCTTAGATCAAAAAGCACCGAAACATTTGCCCAATTCCAGGATAATTTAAACAACGTGCGCTACACATGCGAACATGCCACACGATGAATAATAATGACTTTTGAATTGGAAACTCAGATTGGAAACTATTCAATCGTTTTGATTTTAACTGTTTTCCGCCAGAGCTTTACGCTTCGTTAATATTCGAATATATTAACTGCATTGTTGGTTTAAAGTTCAGTTTTCGCCTGTACTTTCTTTAATATTAGCGAATATTGCAAAATCGCAATAAGAATTTGTCATAAAGTGATTCTGATATCCGGCGTGCACCTGATATTACGTGTTAGATGTGTTTGTCTTGCAGAAGCATCACATATGTATGAGCCCGTGCAGCAGCTACGTCAGCGCGTTATCGCGGCCTGTTTGCTGATCGCTCGCTGAAGGGCCGGATGGCGCTAATCTGCGGGATCTCCATAATCGCGCGCTTTATCGCCCTAATTGTCTATTAATTTGACCGAAGCTTTATTTCCAGTAAGCTCCCGAATCGCTAACCTTGTCGAGTCCTCCATCGACTTAGTGAAACTCCTCCAAAAACTGTATTATAAAAAGAAAACGAAATTATAATTGTAAGTTTAATTGCTCGAGAGACTACGATATATAAGTGTCGTTAGGTAATGACGACGATGAAATTGCTGTCGTTAAGAACACTCGAATAATGAGAAAAGCTCGAAACAACTGAGTTACTTTGAATCTGAATGTGAAATTAAGAAGCGTGAACTTATTCCAAGAAAAAATTGTGCTGACTCAAGAATTGTACACAATTAATGCTTTAAGTAATGAGTTTTATATCTTATGAAATGTAATATTTGAGTTGAATTTTCACTAATGTTGGACCTATACCTACAGGAAAGGCCATTTATTCAACGATTAAATCCTATTTTGAAAATAGCATTAAAACTAAGATATATTAATATTATTTTATGAATGATAAAGGTATGCATATTTTTCCGAAACAAATACCTCTCACAATATGGGTGTCAATACAGTCTATCAGATTTCTAGTGATACAAGAAATGTGTAATTCGATTTGTCACTATGAATGAGACTCTGTGAATCTATGAATGAAATTCAATAATTGTCGCGAAGCTCCCGTAAGACAGCGGTGGGGGGAAAGGTCGCTAATCGACTCCAATCGTTCAGGGAGGCCTAATTGGGGCTAACTTCGTTGTACGCAGCTGGGCACAATGCCTCGTCTCCGGTTTATTTTCCACCTTATCCGTGCACGATTGTCTTTTCAAGCGAAGAGTGCTGCCTATTTCTCTACATTCAATGGCCGTATTAGAATTAAGTAGGTATACAATATAAAAAAGAATTCTCCCTTTTACTGAAATTGTTATTTGAGAAATGCCAACGCATTCTGAACACCTTTTAGCCCAACGAATCGGTTTACCACAACACGATGGACATGATTTTTTATCTTTATGAAATAAGTCGAAAAAATATTTCTTATAAAAAGTTCCTTTTACGTTATTTAAAACTTGATCGGACAGAATCAATCATCTCAATAATAATATACGTAGGCGAACATGCAACATTCTATACCTAAATGTCGCTATCCGCAGTTGACAGTTCATTGTGGTTAAGTCGCCCTTATCTAAGTAAAACGTTCGAATTGTAGATTCTCTCACAATCGAGCATGTATGTATGAAAACAGTATAAAAATCTCTACTTTATACTAAATAGTATATAAATCTCTACTAATTTAATTTTTGGAGAATCTCATTCGAAAATTTTATTAAGTCATAAACAACACTTTCCTACACAAAAGCTAGTCTTTTTTGTCATAACAAAGTAGATTTTAAGTACAACAATGAAGATATAATATACCTACCTATATCGTTGCTGGGACACCCTGTATACAACCACGACACAATAGATTTTCTATTGTGTCTGTGATTCCGGGGGCTGAGTTATTAAGTGATATAAAATGTCCAAGTGATTTTCGCATATAAATATGTTTTTTTTTACCTCCACCGTATAAAGTTTTTGCGTTATTTTTAAGAAATGTGAGGTAAAGCCATTAGGATAGAGTTTCGTAGCACGTAGCAGTCAGCTGTGCTCTAAGTGCATCGCTATCAGGAGACCTCAGCGCGCAGCGGTCAGACGCCCTTTATCCCTTTATTTGTGAATAAATCTATTTCATTCAGCCCATTAATGCTAAGGGTAATCCTGTATATTTTACGGCAAACACTTAATATGCCCTTAGCTTAATGTTTTAAGATTTTTACTTAGAACATAAAATTATCGAGGTTCTGGCAGCTTAATTCTATGAAGATCCTGAAAAAACTCGGGTAGAGGTTCTAATTACCCTGGAGTGGGGACGGTCTGAGGAGAGGGGAGGTGAGAGGAGGGGGGGAGCAGGCTGGCGACTGCCGATGCCGTGATATCTTAATCTCTCAGATTAGTACTAATTCTAGCTCGCCTTAATTGAAATTATGTTTAAAGCATAGAATATACTTAGAAATACATGTCTACTTTTAAAAGGTATTTTAAAGGCTGTGTAACAAAAGTTACCTTGTATATTATTACATAACATATTTTAAATTTTTGTCAAATTATTATTTTTAATAAAAAGGAATATTTGAATGTAATAAAACGTATAATAGGTACCAAAATTAAAATGGTTAATATCTCCTAAAGTGAAAGGTTATGAAGTCTCTACGAACATGATCGACGGAGCCCTTTAGTGATATTTAATTGATTGATTGATTCATTGTGTATATAACATTCCTTCATTCATTATTCATTTGATGTTATAAATTAGTGTTCTGGTTCGATTAATCGACCGAGAGAAGGATTTTTTTTAATAATGTGATTAGTCTTCTAAACGAGGAAATACATAATATGACTGCCCAAAATTAACGCGTTAATATGATTTGGAATAGTCTCAATTTGCAGTACGAGCCCTTTAAAGTAGTGTAGTTAAGGCGCTTACAGTGTCGCGATGAGCTCGCCGAAAGCCCTTAATTGCTTAAAAGCTTCCTTTTGCCAAATATAATTTAATAGCGTAGATACTTCGCAACCCAACAAAATGTGTACAATTATTATTACAATGCGATACAGTTTACAGTTATCTAAAGCTATAGGTATTACAATTCATATTTTAAAATTTAATAATTTAATATTAGTTAGATAGTAAAGGAAAAATTGCGTTTCTCGTGGTTTATTTTCAAAAAGTCTCTTGGCATATTAATATCAAACAGGTACATTCGTAGAAGTAAACAGTATGTTAACACAGTTCAGTTGGTACGTCGTCAGACGTCAACATCCCGCGTGTGGTGCCGGCGCGGGT
>CAJQZN010010563.1:0-13067 GCA_907164685.1 Colias eurytheme | reverse complement strand
AGGCGATTCCTTACTGTAGGAAATAATATTGTAATACTGTGCTAATATTGTAAAGAGAAAAGATTTGATTTTTTATTCGTTTGAATTGAATAGGTTCCGAAACTACTGGACCAATTTTAAATAATTGTAACATAAACATGAAAGTATATATAAGTCTCCTGATGCCGACATAGACTATTTTTTAGGCAAAACGAAACTTGAATAATTATAAAGGACAAACTACAGAGTTTCTTGCCGGTTCCTCTCCGTAGAAACTGCTTTCCGAATCTATGGTAAATGGTAAAACTATATTATGACGATTTAAAAAAGCTTCTAGAAGAAGACTAATTGAATAAATAAATGTTTGAGTTTCAATTAGACAAACGAGATGGTGAAACATCTGTATTATAAAGTACATCTGGCTAAATCGAAATGCTAGTACATAATTTTAATCCTTCGATAACCATATTCAAAGTAGGTACTCTACAAACATATCCTTACCGATCTAGTAACATCACCATAGCAATACAACATACACAGTACTGACAATGACACATAAAGATTACACACTGACCTCTGCAGTAAACCATTAATCAATGGAATGACAGCTGGGACTTTCGGAGTCATATTATTTTCAAGGGACAATAACGGTCAATCGAACGACTAGTCGCACGTCACATAACATGGTGCAACTATACTTTTTAATGTTTAATTGTATGTTAATGTAATCGATAAGGGGTATTTGTTGATGCTTGTCAATCAAGGATTGTAAAAGTTGTATTGATCGAAGTTTTATAGTTGTTTCATGATAACTTGTGGGAAATTAGGAAGAGAGGGTAATGATTTAAGATTTTACACACGTCAAGGGAGATATTTAACTATCTGAATAACATAACGGTAATCTTTATTTTTATATACTTGAATAGATTAAAGTTGACTGTATATTATAATGTAGTTAAGAGTTCCGATTGTTATAATATACGAATGATATTGGAAATGAAGGCCGTCGGACATAAGATAAATAAAAGCGACATATTCTAACAAATAACAAATACATCGTACAACAAACAAAATAATTGTTGATATTACGTACATATATCGAATTTAATTTAATTGATATCTATTCAATTTATATATTCTATAAAAGAAAAGACGCCACAGAATGATCCTTGATGAAGTTAATTTATGCGTCATTATTTATTTTTACTTCATCTTCCCCAATACTATTAATTTGTTAATATTCTGATTCCTAAAGTCATAGTCAGTATACAACAGGACAACAAAACACGATTAAATTAATCTCTCACGCGTCGTACTATAACATACTGATTTAGTTACGAGCAAATAATGTACGTAGGACGCGTGAAGCTTTAAAAGAGCTGAAGTATGTTAAAGCTTTTTGTAAGTACCTATACAAATTATTCCTTTCGACGATCCTTTGGACTCTAATGAATGCGTCACATACTTTAATAAATAATATATGTACCTAAAATTAGATTTGTATTGAAATTACTAATGACGGGTTTTATATGGGCAAACCGCCTGAGACCATTTAATAAAATATGTATTATATGAATTATGTCCCAAATTAGTGGATAGAATTTAATTTTAGTTACTATATTTCTGTTGCTTGTATCAAAATTTAATATCTCAAGAAGAGATTCATTTAAAAAAATCTGTTAAGTAAGTTGCTAATGTTATAAATCAGGAAATCAAGTCTGTAATTTACGCCAAAAACGGTAAACCTATTCTAATAGACGGATACACACAGAGCTAACAGCCTCGCGAAGTAATTGCTGCGCGAATCAGCTCGGTTAGTGTGTACTTGGTTGAAAATGAAAAATAGTGGCTCATAGCATTTTCCTACTACATGTCACGTTCACACTGAACAAGCTGCTTCAGGTAGCAATAACGTCGCCATGCTGCTCGCTTTGTGTGGACCCGGCTTATCAATCACCCCCCGCGAAATTTATTTCGCCGTTATTAGTTTGTCTTAATTCATAATGCGCAGGCGGATTTCTTTTTTGTCTTAATCCAAACTAATTAAACAAAATTAAGGGCCCTTACACACATATGGTTTGGTCTGAAAAATCGATAAATATATTGTCATCAATCATTACTCATTAGTCATTACTATAAAATAAATCATGTTCGTTTTGAATATTTAATACCATGATTTTGTAAAAAGGTGAATTTTAGCCAATATTAAACTTATTACTTCAATAGACCTTTATTTTCTTGTGCCATTATTACCCGCATTACGATAAGTAATTAATTACACTTTTTTTTAATATCAAAAAAATATATTAAAAATATTTTATGCTCCATTTTCTCTACATTTTAACATCTTGTACACTAAGGGCTGATTTTTCAATCGTTGGTTAAAACATCGAATAAACGTATTAAACTACCATTTCAAAAATGTATTCTAATTGTCCGTATATGACAGTTTACAGGTGACATTTTAAAATTTTCGTGTAATGCTTTATTGGACGGATAAATTTTAACCAAGGATTGAAAAATCGGCCCTAAGGGCGTTTGTCCACTACAAGGAATTTTACGGTCCGGCATTCCGATTTTTTACGGTCCGGTATGGCACGCAATTAATCTAAATACTAGCTTGTGCACTATACGTAATTTTACTGTCCGACATTTTACTTTTCCCTATTCCGGATGGTTTTTTGAGTTTACGAGTCGCTGAAGGTATAATTGTTTTCGAGTGCCCACTTGCTTGGATTTTACTTTTTTTATTGCATATGCCAATTGAAAGCAAGCTCTTGTTTTACTTTCTTTTAGCTGGCAATGAGATTTGAGAAGTCGGTATTGTTATTTTATATATATTGACCAAGCATTGACCTATAATTATTATCTAAGTAAGTGTTGGTAAGTTAAAGTTCAAGTGGGAATAGATTTAGCTCCTCGTCACCGATTAAAATAAATAAGTGAAACACGCATTTTAAATCTCTTACGGAACTTTACTTTTTATTATAACGAAGTAATATAATATTTCACCTTCTATATTTTTACTCGTTTCTTGTAAAATGCGAAAACAATCATTTATGATAGCATTATACCGCCATACTTCCTTGAACTGTACCGCACTGATCCGAGTAAAGACGGACAGGTGCACAAGCAATTCATCGGATTTTTCATGCCACACCGGACCGTAAAAAATCGGAATGCCGGACAGTAAAATTCCTTGTAGTGCACAAGCGCCCTAAATATAACAAAATCTCACCTCTCTCGACCGCATGAGGTATCTAACGAGTCGTCCCCGCAGTACAGCCAGTGTGTTTTTGTCCAATTCCACATTCCCACCGGCCACAGACTGTACGAGGACTTGCCAACGCGTCAGCGAACATTCTAGTAGCCTTATGTCTTTCTTTTCGATTCTAGAACATTTTTTTTTAAACTACCTTCGATTTTGAATTTACATGAATGTTATATAAGAAACTGCGAGAGCTTTCATGTCTATGAAGATAATATTTTGATTTTTCATGAATAGAATATAAGAAACTAGTGGGGTGTATATGAAGAAAAGTAATTTTACCATTGGCCACAGTAATAAATACGAAACTTTTAACATTCCGGAGCGAATAAAGAAAAATTAACCCGCAGTGCTCCGCCCCTGTTGGTCTTAGCGAGATGATAATATATAGCCTATAGACTTCCTCGATAAATGAGCTATCTAACACCGAAAGAATTTTTTAAATCGGACCAGTTATTCCCGAGATTAGCGCGTTCAATCAAACAAACAAACTCTTCTGCTTTATAGATATCAACCCAATTCATTATTAGCTGTTCTTTTGATCACTAAAGGTTTCGGAAATGGAAAATTTCAGGACATTTTTCGATTTTAATTACCTGTCAGCAAGCTGCATTTCAACATCAATGCCATCCTCTTTATAATCTGGTAATTCTGAATCATTCATTGTTTCCTCCGCATCAGAGAAAGTCATTATAGCTTCTGGATCTATAAAAAAAATGAAGCATACTTCTAGTTACAAATCATAAGCAATATAATAAGAGCAAGCAGAATGTTGAAACCGCTTGTTGTTTGACCGCCTCCTCGGTACAGTGGTTGACGCGTGAGTGTAACACCAAGGGGTCCTGGGTTCGATTCCCGGTGGAGACGAAGAAAAAAAAATGTCTTGTTCTGGTAGGACACAGAAGGCTGATCACCTACTTGTCCCTAAAGAAAATCGATCAGTGAAACAGATGTATAATGCATCTGCCCCTTACCCCACTAGGGGACATGGGACTTCACTTTTAGAATGTTGAAATCTGGATATATCATCCTATTTTTCATCTCGAATTCATTATAAAGGGGTATGAATCACAATGTGTTTGGAATTTTACTTTGCACTAAATATTAAAATATAATATAAGCCTTGAATTTATATTTTCTAGACTGAAAATAGATCTTTTAACTTGTGACTATAATGTTCCTTGGTAATTTAATAATTCTCAAAGCACAAAAAAAATGAGGCACTTACTTTTAGGCAAAGGCTGCACAGTTTGATCAGGTAACAAATGGTATTGCTTTAATAGTTGCCAATGTTCCATCAAACTTTTAGCAGTTCTGGTTGGATAGAACACATGTGGGTTCTGTTCCAATAGCTCTTGGAATTTCTCCACGGCTGGATGGGAGTTCTAAAACATGTAGAATATATATTAGGTATTTTTAAAGTGAAACTTTTATTACATCGTCTCAAACTTTTTGGTATGTGTAGCGCATATCGCGTGACGGTCAAACCGTACCATAATTATTGTACAAATACGATAATTTTGTGCCTAAGTTTCACTTTTACCGTGGTTTCATAAAACCACACAACATGTTTTTAATCATACGGTGAGATTTATAAATGATAGACAGTTTTTGGATAAGTGTAAGTAATATGTCCTACATATTTAAATTTACTATTACATCAAATATTTTGATTAAGAATAGTAATTATTTAAATAAGTGGAACAGCAACAAAGAAGTGAAGATTATTAACCCATTGACCACCGAGCGCCCCGATCGGGGCGCGACACAATAGATTATCTATTGTGTCTGTGATTCCGGGGACTGATGGATTAAGATAAAGTTCCTTCCTTCAGGAAGAAAGCTTTTTTTTAACTTTAAATTACATTGAAGGTTTTAATGTTTCATAAGTTGCAATACTAATTTATAGGTTTTTTTTACAGTTTTACCTCAATTATATTAAAGAAAGTTTAAGATAATCCATACTAATATTATAAATTTTAAATTTTAAAACCAATGTAATTAAAATATTATCTAACATACCTAACACATTTTAATCATGCACACACACACATATATACACACAAACATACCCAAACGCACGCACGCACTCACCCACACACACAACTCACCACTCTTTAATAAGTTACTGTTTTAAATATACATATAATTCATAATATTTGTAAAACTCCTAATTGGCGTATTGTATCATAGATATAAGTAGAGTAAGTCAAACTGTAAGCTGTGTAGTTTTCAAAATAAATAAATAAATGCGAAAGTAACTCTGTCTGTCTGTCTGTTACTCAATCACGCCTTAACTACTGAATTAATTTGCATGAAATTTGGTATAGAGATATTTTGATACCCGAGAAAGGACATAGGCTACTTTTTATCCCGGGAAATAGGATAGGTTTTACCCCGGAAATCCTACGGGAACGGGAACTATGCGGGTTTTTCTTTGACTGCGCGGGCGAAGCTGCGGGTGGAACGCTAGTTTAAAATAAACCTTACACTAGGAAGAGTTCCAAGCAACTCTTCTTCAGCAGTAGAATACAATGCTTGCTGCTGCACTGCCGCTACCAGGTCAGGGTGCAAGTTCCTCATTGCAGCAAACGCTACTCTTGAGATCTCTGCATTGTAGAGCAGAGCATACCAACGGGACTGCAGCTCACCCACAGTGAAACGACAGGAGAATTTGACACCACGGTGAACTGTGCGTAAATCATTGGTCTGGAATATTTTATTTCCAATATTAGTATACAGCTTTGATATTATATAAAAAGGAAAGGTAAGGACATAAAAGTGTAATATTATAACTATTTACATTACCTGTTGAACTCCCAATATTAATGCCAAATCATCTGTCGGTTTCCATCGTCCTAAATCCTTAGTTGATAATTGACTCAATTGACCTTTACGACGAGACTTACGTCCCATACTTCCTCCAGCTGAAATTTTACTAGGTTTCCTTCGTTCTGGAACAGGTGCTATGGGTGTTGCAGGAGCGCTAGATATTGGGAATTCAGGTAACTGACTCGTATAGGATTGAGTGCGCATTCTCTTTTCACCCTTGCCGAGTGACGCACCCGGCAATCCCAAACTGTATTCGACAAGCTCATCATCAAAACGTCTTCGTTTAATAGATCTCGATGAGCTGAAACATAAATAATTTGAATTTTTGAAGTATCCTCTTAATATATAAATAAACAAGAACCTCTATTAATTTTATTATACCTGCGTCGTTTAGTGTTATCTTGGGCTGATTCAAATTGGGATGGTGTCGCAGGATATTCATTACTATCCGATGCGTTAGAAGGCGTTGCCGGAAAATCCATTTGTAAATGAAAATAAATCAACCGAGAACAAAATTATAGTTGTAAGAGAAGTTCACCATTTTTTGCAAAACAAAAATATTTTAAACATTTGTTATTTGACATATTTTGACAAATGACATTTGACACCACAGATAACTATATATTAGTCAGAGTCAAAACAAATAAAATAAATAATTAACAATTTCAATGATGGACCTATGTCCTATACGGACCTAACGATAAAGAATACGATTTTGATACTTACTGGCAGAAATAATGAGCAATGACGATTTCTTGAACGAATTAAAAGGAGTAAAAAAAACAAAGGCAAGAAAAAAATGTTGTGGTTTTATGAAACCACGGTAAAAGTGAAACTTTCCGAACACTGCTTTATACTCAGGCTTTATACCTACTCGGCAGCCGACCGTCACGCGACATGCGCTACACAGACCAAAAAGTTTGAGACGATGTAATAAAAGTTTCACTTTAATACTGTCACATATTATAACTGTCTTGGTATTGTTTTTTTTTAATTTTAATTTTATAATAATCTGTGGCCAAAATTCTATACTTCTCTGTGGTACTTCTTTTGTCAACTGTCAAGTGTCAACTGTGTGGTCAACTGTCAATTTAATTAAATTGTTTGGGATTGAGGTTATAATTCCAAAAAAATATAAATTTTGTGTAACAACATCAAAACTAGTTCTAAATTGTGATGATTCTTTTAAAATGGCTCAATTAATAAGATCATTTGCCTTAAAACCAAAACACGTAATTGCAAGATTATACAACAAGATTGTAATAACGGATGATGGATCAACTATAGTAGCATTGCACAGGGAACAAGAATTTCCCTATGAATGTTCCAAACCTCTGCCAGATGAAGTGCACGAGGATAAATCTGTACTTCGTATGACGGATTATAATGAAGTTAAAAGAGTTTTCAAAGAAATGAAACCAGAATTTGCAAGACAGCAATTATCTTCAATGACTCTCACAACACCTCATCGTTGGTTCCCAAGAGCTAGAGACAAGAAGGCCAAAAAGAATGAAATGAATAGACCTTATTTATAAACTTTTAGTAAAGTATTGTTTGTAGTATAATAATTAGTTTGTAATAAAGTAAAACCTTTAATTGTTTCTTTTTATTGTTTTTATGTAACTCCTACCTACTCCACCACCATATTACAATGTTAACTAGGTACCATTGTCATTTAATTTACTTTAGCCGAAACTAAATTTAATTTAAATGTTACCTTGTAAGTTGTAGAATATAGTGTGTAACTTGATGGTCATCATCATCATTCTAATTTTTTTCTGCAACAGTAACATAGATTTCCCACAAAATATGTGGTTTGGGCACATACAATCAATTATAAACAAATGTATTGGTTTCTTCAGAATGTTTTCCTGTACACAATATAAAGGACTTAAAAGTAAAAAAAAAATAAAGTTTTTTGCACCCGCAACAAGTGTGGAAGTTGATGTATTGATTGAAGTTCGAGTTTTCTATTGAGCCACCATTGTTTGTGGTGTATACTTTGAAAACATTCAAAAAAAATTGTCCTCTAAAATCCTTATGAGAATTTAAGAAAATTACCTGGGAAACCTGGGCCTGAATGTTACAATGGTTGGGGAAATATCTATGAATGTAATGTATAATTGTCAATTAGGAGAATTTTAAATAATTGCATCATATCAAAGTACATATGCATGAGTCAAGATAATTATTTTGATTTGAACAAAAAAAACTGCTATCAATTAATCATTAAAAAGCCTAAAGAAACATGTCATATCTGACTATTCAGAACAATATAGAATTATCGAGCTACACTATTTAGTTACAGACTACAGTCCTCCAGAGAAATTAAAAATGCAAATAGGTTTGAATAAATATCTTTATTTCAGATAAATATATTACATTCTTACATTTACACAATGAAACAGATGATACTGGATAATCTGAATATTATATAATTTATTATCATTTACATGTTCATGTAGGTACTAAGTATAGAATATTCCCTTCTGGAAAATAATACATAGAGATTCATATCAGATCTGATTTTTAAATAAGCTCTATATTAATAAAAATTATAAATTAAATTGTATATCACAGTAACAAATTATTAAAATTTTATAGTACTTTCAAACTTTGGTGATTAAATATTTCTAATTTCTAGCATGTCTACATAAGGCATAGAGATTTTAAAGGCTATTATTATCTACATTAATAAAATATTTTTTGCACAAAAATATATGACCTCTGCACAACATAGCCAAACATTTTATAGAATCACAACAATATATTGCACTTTTTTTGAATAAATCTATTCTAAGTAACACTATAATAATCTCGATAATAAATTCCATGAAGTGCTATTTCTAGGTGCCATTTAAAATTAGATTTGTAAAATCCCTACTTGATTACAGTTCATACAATTATTAAAAATTAACATAAATTAAGTATGAGATTACATATATTAACAAAATATTATCATAATATATCGCAAACACACAATATTTTACATAAACAGTAAACACATAACTTTAGTGGTAAAGATACTTAGTAAAGATGTACTTTTCTGCCAATTATATAACATGCAGCAAATATATCATATGAGTTGATATCACGTTGATATATTATGTACTTAGCATCAACAGTACTCCATAACCTTCATAATAAATGTCAGTTGTAAATATATCAAGAATAAATTCTACTCTGTGTCAATTTGTTTTTACCCAACTTCCAAAAACCAAAGGATTTAGGATGCTCTATGTTAGTAGTTTATGTATACGTTTAAAAATATTACTACAACAATCTGTAAAATTAATTAAATAAGGCTGAACAAAATATATTATGACGTAATAGATATTTTACACAATGAGTCAAGTCTAACTGAAAACGAAAGATCAATAACACATCAATAATCTAAATTATTGTCGCCTTGCTTTTTGCACGTGCGCTCAAGTCACGAGTTGGCAAAAAGCCTGATTTTAAACCTTGACATATTTCAAGGGGGCAATGACATACCTACTTGCTAAAAATACTAGAAATTGTTAAGCCATCTTCAATTCTCAAAGTCATACCATAGCTGCCAGTCTTAAAAACCTTAACAATTTATGTTTAAACTGGGAAAAAAATAATTTAACCCATAAAAATTCAACCTAGGAGTTGAAGCAAATATTTTTATGTTTATACAAAATGACTTCGTAATCATGAAAATATGGTTTACAATTTATAAGACGATCAAACATAATATTAATAGAATACTGAGAAGATCTTTGGTATCGTGTTTTAAACATCTCAAAGTTTTTCATATTTGCCATAAGCTAGACATTTGTAAATTGGTTAAAACATTTAACATTATTTAGGTACTTAATTCGTAGTTAGTTCTAACAAGAATAATTATTTTACAATTTAACAGCGTGATAAACTACAAATAGGTACCAACTGAATGGCACATGAGAATTATTAACAATGCATTGTACTTAGGTTCTTATTTCTTAATGACAATTTTCATTACTACTTGTGTTAAATATTGAAACAACTAATATACAGATGTATTAAAATATTTTTCAACAATGCATTATAAGTGCACAGCACATGACACGGTATACGCTTATCAAAATGTAATATTTGCCATGATTTGACACATGATTTACCTAGTTCTCGTTTAGTGGTAGCGACTAGTGTAAGCTCGATCGAGGCTCCTTACTCTTAGGTGTTGGCTGCTAAAGTTGTACGGGAGCCCGAGAACTGGTTGCAAGGGGGTGTGATGTCAGCGAGCCCGGCAGACTCTCAGTTCCCTGTCGAGGTCTTGCAGTTGGCGCACAAAGCCTTCATTGGGATGGATGTCACGGCGAGAACGGACAAGGGCCAACGCCTCAGAGAGGGTCATACCGCGCTTGATCATGAGGAACGCGAGCGCACATGTAGCCGAACGAGATACGCCCATTAAGCAATGCACTAGAACACGACCTGTGAATACGATTTAATATTTACATTTAAAGGGAAAAAATACCGCTTCACACTGAAACGGAACAGAAATGCACTAAAAGACGACATGAGACATTTTAATTTTTAACAAAAAGTAGGTATGACATTTCATTGAAAAAAAATATCAGCATTTCTCTCTATTTTTAAAAATAACTAAAGCTTGTAGTAACATTATCAAATTTACAATTGGGTTAGACATCATTAACTTACCACCCCTGGTAATTCCTTCATCAATGAAATTGGCAGCAATATGGAAGTACTTTGAAATATCAGTAGATGGAAGATCCATAAGCTGGAAGCCCTTGTATCGAAGTCCAGGGCAATCGCGATAATACAAGTGGTCTGTATCTACTTGAGTGTAGCGTTTGCCTTCAGCCGTGTTCAATACATAGTTAATACCCATGCGCCTTAAAAAGGCTTTGTCTTTTGCTGCCACACTGTAAAGAATATTTCTAGTATTATTTTTGCATATTATGTATGACACATAATTTATTTGTCAAGTCAACATAAATAATAATTTACCCCAATATTTTTAAAAACATGATCATTTCAAATGTTATAGTAAATTCACTACAATTTTTCGCAGATCTGACGACATAGGAAAGTTGACGGTATTCCTTACTAGTTACCATGCTTACTGTGATATTATAAATACAAAAGATCTTAGGATACTAGAAGGTGACAAAGGCTATTTTTCACCTCAGTTAAGACCCAATCTCCCACGGGATAATCTTATATCAAATAAAATATTCTGAAAAACTTACGCATCACCAACAAAGAGGCCTGGATAAACTTCATCTAGATCTGGTGTGGGTGTATAAGTGATGCCATCTAAAGGCCTTGACCTATAAGTCGATATAGAACTCAGCACCGAAGACTGAGACCCTCCATACAACTGTAAATTTTTTTCATGTTTAAAACAACCACAAAAACACTGTCCCATTTTTTTCAGTAAATACTTGATGAGTCTATATCTACAAAAAATTGTACACATCTCATCCATTAGATGTTGAATGAAAAAAAAAAATGTGATCTGATATTATTGTTTACCATTTAAAAATGGTCTAAGCTAAGTTAAATGTTTTTATTAATTAACTATCGTTAATGATAATGATCCTTTGTTATTAAGCAGTTGTTTTTAGTTTTGAAAGCCACAAACACTGGTGAAATATAAACAAAGCACACACAATTGTATTATATTGATAAGTACCGTTGAACTTCTTAGATGCGATCCTACCCGGAGGTCTTTAGCTGCGCTGTATGAATGATATCTCGGGTATAGCGAGTACTGCCAATAGAGGGTTTAAAATTTTCATCAACAAGCTGCTATTGTGAATTCATACAAGTCATTAAGGTGCATAAATATGAATTGACTGTGCGTGTTCCATTTATGTTAACAAATGTAATTCAGTTTTAGATATCAGTAAAAGTTACATATTGAATACTACTTTTTATGGAACCATTAATCTATAACACAAGCTGTGTTAATATATAAACACAAGCGCAGAATATTAATTATAGTTATCTTCACCTATATTATGTAAATTATTATAAAATTATTCTTAAACATTTAAAATGAATTGCGGTTTACATATATCATTAAATCATAACTTAATTTTGGAGAATTAATTGACCGAGGCATAATAATAATGTGCTTTGCAGTGTATTATGCGAAAAAAAATAATTTTAATTAAATTTCAATGTTCATAACTCACTGTTGAATAATGATTAGATTAACTTTAAGTGTCTAATATTTGAAGTGTACTGCATGTAGCATTATATTTTTCAAATGTTTTAAAAGCAGCATTGAACTTATATATAAAAATCGGGGACTGCCACGGTAAAGCTATTGCATAGCATGCATTCAAGCCACACCTCCGCCGTGCCCATCGGAGTGGGGAGCGTGAGGTTTTTCTCGTTACGGAATTTCTGGATTCGGCCCCCGCGCTAAAGGCCCGCGATTGAAGCTATGCAATAGCTCAAAATTATAAAAAAATATACATATCTCAATATTATTGAGATATTTTTCTCATTTAGTAATCAATATCTCATTACAAGACGTCTATAGATAGGGTTTAAATAAAGATGTATCATTTACGTCACAGAAAGTGATATGCCTCCTTTTAGATGGCTCATAGTCTCGACCTTGAATCGATGACTGTTATGTTATAAAAATAGTTCTAGGCTATTAAAACCTATTTTTGTTGTATTTTACGCGGGTGAAATTATGCGATTAAACTTATTGAATGTGTGTCGTATAACGTCTTAGAAGAATATTATGATAATTTACTTACAGAATCCCTATAACTCATCTTGATGCGACTTTTAACACCGAATGAACTCTAATACAAATATTTTTATTTTTGTAGACTTCTCCACGATAGTTAAGGCCTTCTTTGTACTTTAACAACCCGAATCTCATTACTTAATTATGAATAGATATAATAATACTATTTATTTAAAATATACACTGTTCTCTTCAATTTATAATAAATCTATCAAGCGACACAACACTTTTTTTTTTTTT
>CAJQZN010010559.1:0-13869 GCA_907164685.1 Colias eurytheme | reverse complement strand
TAGGTAATTGGACATCTGGACTTAGATTTACACTGATTATTTAGTATCTATTAATCTATCTTTTGAAATATCTACGATACTGAGTAGTCTTATAAATTGTTAGATGTACCTACCTATCATGTATGTATATCTGCCTACCCACTCGAAAAACCTTTTGGCAGCCAAAAATGTAACGATTTTATGCTTATTTATTAAAGTTTTGAGTAATCATAATATGCGATCTGATATTTAAGCAAATAAAAATAAATACATAATAATTTGCGTTCAACGGATATATCCTGATGTATATTTTACGCACCTGTGTAATGTGTTCCAATCGAAACAACTATTTTTTGTTTTATTTTTAAGTTAACTTTTGACTTATAAAAATAAAATAAAACTCTTAACCATAATACGACCTTGATAAGCTAAGGAGTGGAATTGCAAGCATTGCACCGTTGAAAATAAAACGTATTGTTTTTTTAGATGTATGTTAAAGTACATACTGTGTGCATATTATAGTATTTATTTTACGTCGCAATTTTTTCGCAAGTTCAGATGAAAAAGCTTACAAAATATTTTTTCTATTTATACACTTTATTATACCTAATTACGCGATCTTATAAGTTCCTTCATAGAAAGTTTGTATGTGTCCTTTTCAGTAAAAATAAATCAAATTCTGATGAGATACACACTAAGTACAAGGAAATTTTGATTTTACCTAAAACAGTTTTATGACTTACTGAAGTATGGCAACAAAATTTTAATTTATGGTAAAATAAAAACACAGTAATTAAAGTTCGCATTAATTTAAGATACCAAATTAGACTTTATTTATTTACTACCAAATTCGAATATAATATGAAAGTCAAGGGTAAAATAAAAACCTCAAGTTCGCATAATTTTGCAAGGTTATTTAATAAAACTTCCAAGAATTGCTAGAACCTTCGTGTAAAAAATTTAAATAAACTAATCTTATAAGCCTTCTGAAATGCCCAAAATAATTTTATTTCTTTTATTTTTTACTTAATTAATGACACATTTATTATTATGTATGTAATAATAACCCGATTTATACAAAACCATGACTTTTATAATATTAACCACCGGTAGGTACCGAATTTTCATCGATGATAACCAGGATGATCAATTATCCAGGTTCTTAGCAGTAGACATGCAGCTGTACGTGCTGGCGGTGATCATCACCATGCTGGTTGTGCGGTGGAAGAAGACCGCTGTGAAGATACTGGGTGGCCTGGTGATCACCGCGGTTGTGGCCAACTTCATTGCCTCGTATTACTTTGATTTGAAGGCTATCGTCTTTGTTACTTATCCTGAGTAAGTTTCTTGTTTAGTTATAATACAATGTTCTTCAATTAGTAGCAAAATTTCTTGTTAAAGATGTCCTAAGATTCGATGTAGATTGTGTTATTTGTAGTGTAGCAAATATCCGTTGCGAACTCTTGCTTTTAAAATATATCGAAGCAAGGGATTTTTTTATCGAATCCCGCCTCGTCATCGAGTTTTTCCTATTCTTTATAAAATATTATACTTATTCATAAAGCATTTGAATGCTATAAAAACTTAATATCGAAGTGAATCTTTGCTCATCATAATCTATTTTGCAAGTAGGTATAATAATGAAGGTCTTCTTAAAAAAAATGCACTGACTTCGTAAACTTCAATCCCTATATTTAATTTTTAGATTGCTCCGAAACCTCTACGAGGGTGAGCGTTCATTCAAATGGTTGTACGCGGCTCCGTGGGGCAGCCTGCCCTGCTCCCTGCTGGGTGTCTTTCTCGGCTTCCTGTACTTCCACCTTAAGGCTGATGATGTCAAAGTTTCCGAGTATAAGGTGAGGAAAGATTAGGGGCAAGTCGTATATTATTAGGAATGTAGAGCAAATAGAGATGATGTGTCTGATAAAGTGACCATTTTCGTAAGTAGAATACTTACTACAATATAAAAAAGAGTTCAAACACAGTGCAATCAAAAATAAAAGAGTCTAGTGTTTGTGGTTATGACCTGCATTGTTTTCTTATAAATAAGTACCTAAATGATTGAACGAAATTATTGATGAATTATCAGTTTACTTTTATTTGACTATTATTGTATAGTCTGAATTTTAAAACTGCTATTATATACGTATATTAGATAGTACTAAAGCAAACCCGTAATAAACTTTATCCCTTGCAACTACAGCCTTTTCCTTACAAGTTACAACCACTAAATCTTCTACATCTCATCTCATTCAATTCAAGAACCACTTTAAAGTCTTTCATCAATGATATCCCCATTGTAGTGGTTCCGCATAGTATACCGGTTCACCACCCCATGCATGTTGGCGTGGATCCTGTCGGGGTACTTCCTGCAGGGCGACCGGCCGCGCTTCGTCACGGCGCTGTACGCGGCGCTCGACCGGCCCGTGTTCGGGGCGGTCATGTGCACCATGCTGCTGGGCATGTTCTATCGGATTGATAGTAAGTGTTGCGCTACTCAATGATATTATACTCAAGGTGTAAGTAGGTTCCTGTTACCAACATAACAACCAATCTTCAAAAACACCACAAGAGTCGGTGCAAACGGACCATGGTGAGGGACCAGCCACTAGTGTCTAGCGATAGCCAATTGACACATTTTTTCGTATATTTTGACGCGGACACTGACATGAATTTTAGAGCAGTAGTGGTAAAGATGGGTAACGGTATTGGTACTATGGTGAGCGAAATAGAAACAACTGAAATATTAGCGGGTAAGCAATATATCAAAGGGCTATTCCCGGAACGCTAATAACCTATTTTAATAATTTTAAACTATTTCCAGATTTCTGGTGGCGCTTCCTTTCGTGGGGCGGTTGGCAGATCCTGGGTCGCATGTCGCTGTCAGTTCTGATGACGCACTGGTCCTTCAACCTGTTCCAGATTGCTATCCAGAGCAATTTGAGCAGGATATCCTTCTTTGACGTTGTGAGTATTATGTCACGAGTAAGTTTTAGAAATTAAAACCAGCGAGGAATTTAATCAACACAACATCTATCTAACAAAAACGTAGTATCGACCATGTTATTTAATTAATGATAATTAACAGATATTACTTTCGATTTCATAATATTATTGTGCCCATAATTGTGCCTTATGCCTTCACAAACAGCGCCATCTATTGATAAATTAGTTAAAGCATATTTTCCAATATAAAACATTATTTCGATGATTATTTTATTGATTACAATATAGTATCGATAAATGCCTTTTATAAATTGATTTTTAAGTTTTTATCAATCTATTTTTCAATAATTATTCGATTCTAAGAAAAATTAAAATTAAAAGAGATTACGAATCTTATTACATTACTAGGGGTCACACAGCGACAGCACTAATCACTATATTTAATTTGCATATAGGTAATAAGTAAAATTAGCTTTGCGTAGTTAGTATAATGTTTAACCATGGACTAATAAATTAACTCACGTATTTGTTTCAGGCGGGTCATTGGTACGTGACAATGTTCGCGACGTACACAGTGTCGTTCCCGATACATCTCTTGGTCGAAGTGCCGCTGCAGAAATTCCTACAAGCTGTTCTAGGAGTTTAATACTTAGTTTACTTTAACTTTAAGTACTCAGTACTATAGTATTATATATATACGTGGATAAGGACTAAGTTAATGTGAAATCTAGTGTACATATTATTGTACGGTATAATGTAAGTAGGTATTTATAGTTAAAGGGTATATTAGATTAGAACGCTACTTACGTAAGAATGGAACTGCATTTCAATTAAATAATGCAAACATAATAATTTTTTGAAAATAAAAAGTGATGGCAACTGGATAATGGAAAATATAAAATCAAGCATAGACTTTTCATTTCAGCATAATTATCAATTATACTTTGTATTGTTAGTTGTTACCTCTTCACGCAACTGCATTTTATAGTTAAGATTTTTCAAAGAAACTTATTAACTATTCAGGGTTTTCATTTTTTTTTCTAAAATAGAACTTGCCTATTGTCAACTGTTTTAAAATTACGAATATGGTTCTATTTATTTCCGGAGAGACAATCATATAAATTTTGTATAAATCGACAATTATTTGCAATTCATAATTTTGTAATTTGTATTATTATCTTCTAGCGATTCAATAATAAAGACAGGAATCCCTAAAGCCATAATATGACATTGAGTAACTATTACTACGTATGGAGAAGACACCGCCTACATCACTTAATATGTTCCGCTCAACAGAGGTCAACCCATAGGGTCAACCGGCCACACTCTCGCCACACTGCACTCAGTCGCTTTAGCGCGATGGTCGCGTTCATGTCTTGTTTGTTTAAAAGCAAAAAACCATGAAACTCATCAAATAGTGCCCTCGAGTGTGTTACGATATTGCACTAATAATTCAAGTAATTCGGCAAAGTGCAAAGAAATAACTTTACATCGGTAATTAACTAAATAATCATTTTTAAAACTTGGTTCGAGGAAAATTTTTGGCGGTCGCCATTTTGCGTCATTTGTCATAGACTAAAAATTTAAGAAATGGCATTGGGTATGAAAGATGTTCAGATAATAATATTAGATGAAGTAAATTTTTATAGTGGAAAATAATTATTTTACACATTAAGAAAAGAATGTACTGTGGATATTATTTAAAAAAATAAAAAAAAAAGTTTGGCACTCGGGGACTGTCGCGGTAAAGCTATTGCATACTATGCCTTCAAGCCACACCTCCGGGCCTGTCGGAGTGGGGAGCGTGAGGTTTTTCGTTACTAAATTTCTGGATTAGGTCCCCGCGCTCAAGGCCCGCGATAGAAGATGTGCAATAGCTTATAAAGGTTAAATCATGAAAGATGAAAATCAATTACCTACGTACCTTTTTTTTTGTTCCATTGATTGGTTTAAATGATAAGTTTATTAATAATTTCTTTATAAGATTAATTAATGTATATTTTTTGTTACATTGATTGTTTTTAATTGTTATGTATTAAGCCTCTATTAGCGGTGAGTCGATGACATCGCTTAATCTATGACTCACTAGCCGACCAGCGCCGCCGCGTTTGCAGCACAGGTTTTGTTCTCTGTCTTCTCTATACGTAGTAATAATAGCTCAATTTAATATGATAAAAATTGTAATTTTTATTCCGTATATCTTTACTCTGTGATAATTTATTGTTATAAATAAATGTTAAATTATGCCAATAAAAATAATTTAATAATTGAAACATGTTTTTTTTTCTTATTCATGAACCTATACCTTATTGTAATAGAAAATGAAATACCTACTATTATACGCGGGTGAAGCCACGGCGAAGCCGTATGATATTTATGAAAAAAAGTAGCTTAGCTGAAAATATAAAAAAATTAATAATGCTAACTAATTTTTGTTTACCGACGAACGATAAAATATCAGACCTTGAAAAAAAAACCTTAATTTTTTTTATAAAAATTTAATAGCAGTTTAAAGTACCACATAGCTATATCCTGGCTATATCAATTAAAAAAGAAAGCGCAAGCACGCACGCGATTACCTACTTTTCACGAAATTAAAAAAATTATAGAAAAGACAATCGATCGATTGTGATCTGAAATATTACATAAAAACAAAATGAAAGTATTTAAATATGTTAATATTGATATTTTGATCTAAGGATTTGATATTGATAGATCATATTGATAGTCAAATTATTTAGAAAATAATAGAGTAATTAATAATAGAAAACTATTACTAAATTTAAATGTATACGTCAGTTTCAAATGACAGTTGACAGCTGACACATCATATGATTCATGAAGAATTTGTTTGTTTCGTCTCGACAATATTTTATTCTCAAACAAATCACTTGAATTTATCTTGTCTGTGAGTGCTTATTGACGGGCTTATTGTCAAGCCATCGTGAAAAAAATTCCAAGAAAAGTGAACTCAGTGTTAAAGCGTTTACCAATGATATTGTAGTGTTTAAGTGATGGGTAATCATAGTAGTCATGAAAAGAGTGCTACAGATGGCAGTGGAAGTGGGACCAGCACCCCACGGGGTTCCACTCGTGGGACGAGGTCTGGGTCCAGCGGGGAGCTGCAAGGTCAGCAAGAAAAAGCGGAAAGCCAACCTTTGTCACTCGTCCCTGTAGAAAAACTCGGCAAGGTAAGGTTATGATTTGATTAGCATAACATTACATACAATATAAACGTTTCTACGAACATTTACGTTACTAATTCAGTAGACAGGTCTTAGAATAATCTTGAATGATCGAGGAAAATTCTATTTCTATTTAGTCGCGATCTATATCGTCCTTCGAGTGTAGTGTGTATCGTATTGTGAATTTTCGTTGTAGCATTGATAAGAACTGCTCACAACAAACAATGACGTCAATTCGCAACTTCACAAATATTTGATAATTTTCGTAATTTACAAGTGAACTGTATAATTATATTGTTACTTGAAATGAATTGTTTTTCCATTTAAAGTAAAGAAAGAATAGTTTCTACTAGAAGGATCTTTCTACAAGGTTAAAAGCTGGCAAACAGGGAAAGAAAGGTAAAAACAAAGCCGAGTTGCCAAAACAATTAAATGAATTATTATCCTTGAATCATAACTGTGCAAGGTGCAATATTGGAACAATAAAATTTATTGCAAATATTAAAAAAACAAAGATACACAAATGACAAGTTTCTATTAATAACTTTTTAACTTTATTTTTTATTGCACTATGTGATGATAAATCATTAAATACCAAGAATACTTTTACAACATCCTCAATATCTTTTAACATGTAAAAAGGTTATGTCATTATCTTATATATAAAATTCTCGTGTCACAATGTTAGTCTGCATACTCCTCCGAAACGGGTGGACCGATTCTCATGAAATTTTCTATATATCTCTAAATATAAAAATGAATCCATAATTCCCTTTGTCACGGCATCATGTGTGAACGGCTGGACCTATTTCAATAATTCTTATTTTGATGTATTTGTAACTGTCAGGAAAAGGATCTTATGAAAGAAAACCTTAAGAAACTTGCACCAAAAAGTTAAGAAAATGCAAAAAACATGACGGTCATATAAACTTCACAGGTTTGACAATTTGTCCAAGACAGGTCAATCTGTTGGGTCAGCTAGTATTAGGTATTAGATATTGGACACAAGACATCAATAACCATTCAAATGTAAAAATTATATTTGTTAATAAAAACCTGCAAAATTGTAACTAGTCTACTGTCTATTTGACTTGGGATGATACTTTAGATTATTCTTAGTATTCTGTATATTTTATCTTATCTCAGTTACTTTACAGTTTATATGATTATCCTGCAATATGACACGGTATTTCAATGATATTTGTATATTTATAAGTAACAAACAGATAATAATATAATCATAATAATTATGCTAGCTGCGCTTCACCCGCGTGGCTCCACTCCTGTTAGTCTTAGCGTAATGATATACATATATATCATTAAGATCTATAAACCCATAGCCTTCCTCGATAAATGGGAAATCTAACACCAAAAGAATTTTTCAATTCGGACCAGTAGTTCCTGAGATTATCGTGTTCAAACAAACAAATTCTCCAGCTTTATAATATTAGTATAGATAGACATATTGTTGTAGTTGATATAATTGTTAAAAGAAAACATTGTGTTCTCATCAAGTTACTTTTGTAATATCATAGTTTAGAAATTAAAGATTTTAACGGATTTTAAACGCGATTCAAACATTATAATATTATCTCGACGTTTCGCACACTTTGCAGCGAGCGTGAGCACATGACCACGTGACCAAAATCCGCGTAAAATAAAACACTAGAAAATAGTAGTCATAGTTGACAAAGGAGCTTGTGGGTCGCCTATGGTAAACGCTAATGTGTAAGACACAACTTATGTCGTGTAAATTTGTATGTGAATTCACGGCACTAAACTGGAGACGCTATTGCATATTTTAGTTAATTATAAAAAAATATTAAATAAGGGAATAATTAAATAAAAGAAATGCAATTAAATACAACGATAAATTTGTATAATTATTAATTACAATGTGCGTAACTAATCGCATAGTCTAAGAGCCATTAACGAAAAGAGTAACTGAAATAAATAAACAGAAAATCGTTTTTTCATAAGTATAGATTATTAACCTATTAACCTGTTGCCTCCAAAGTTGTGACGTCACAGCGCTGGCTAATTTACTGAGAGCACTCACGTCGCGTAATGATGGTGATTAATTGCACGGAATGTTACTGATAAGTGAATTCACATGATCTAGACGTGCGCGAGAGATGCCGAAGTACGACACGTGGGTTTTTGATGTGCGGAAATAGTTCGGCACTTCATAGTGGATTATTTATACCCACATGTATGACGGTCTCTATCTAATTGGAAAAAATCGTGTAATACAATGATACGATGTTTGCGTTCAATAATTTGCAAGACAAATAATAACTTGTGCAGTAACTTGCTGTCTAGCAAGAGGGAAAGAACTGATTACTTATTATTATTAAATATCCAGAAATCGGGAAACTGCTCTTGAAATCACCTGCTAATTATTTTTAATGGCACAGCAACGAACATTTATTTTTCTATTATTTGCCATAACACTTTATGAAAATGATGGGCGCAAAAAGCACTTTACAGATTACATCCACCTAGCAATAATATAATTTGTCACACATGTCACTACGTATTATTTTAATAAAAACTTACCCATAAAACAGGAAATTTGCGTGACAGAGATGCAGGAAAAACTATAGTGCAGCAGTGCTGAATAATGCTGAGCAAACAATTATTTTTTACTTCACTGATTTCATCTGCCGTAAATACCTAACTATATTAAAGCAAATGACTGTACAACATTTTCTTAAATTAACAATCCTAATTATTCATTCGTAATCTAATCTAAATTCAATTACTATAACATTTAAATAGAGGTAAAAAGTATACGCTATCAGCTGTAAACATATTAACGACAATTTACGAAACGATATTGTGACACGAGATGGTTTATCATTTATTTCAGCAGCTCTTGCACTAGAGTGCATTTACAATCAGAGTTGAACAAAATCACGATGATTACAATCGATCAGTTGATATCTTATCGACAAATCCCAGCATTGTGCTGTTTATTTGTTTAGTGTTGAGCGAAACATGTGTCGCGATGGATCGCACGGTAGTTAGTGACTTGAGATACACTATTATTGGTATACAAGTAAAGAATTTACGGCGACGGAAGAAAGCAACCGCTAAACCCACTTGTAAGGTACTGACTATGATTTATGATTTTGTGGGATATTTTTGAATGGGCATATTCCGTTGAGGTTTTTTTTTTATTTGAGTGACCATTTTGTTGTATTAGTTCGACTTTAATTGAGTATAATGTCAAGTTACGGAAAAGGGATTCATTGATGAGTGAATGCTAATAAAACGTATGTAAATGTTGGTAAGTACTCTCTCAACTGATTCTTGTTCACGGCTAAACTTGTACAATATTTCGTGATTTGAATCAAACTATAACGAACAATGACAACTTTTATGTTTAAACCTTATCTAAATTAGATTAGAGTATTAGAAAAAAATAGATAAACAGATATACAAATAAATAACGAGTAAGTTAATCTATTAAGAACCTAGAACCCTCAGTATTATTAATATATGTACTATGTATTTGTTTGTGTTTAAAATCTGTCTGGTCGGTTAATTGAAAAAAAAATGCCACCCAAACTTATTTATATGGTTTTGGGATGTATTTATTAAAGACATAAATAAAAAATGCCCTAAATAGAGAAAATATTAATTGTATCGTTTCGTTTTCATTAATTATACTTGATACATCGGGTCTTTCCCTGCTTTATCTACGTTGAAATACTCAGGAGTTGATTCCGATAACTAGTAACAATTTCAATGTTTCTTCATACTTACGAAACTTACATACTACATATAAAGTACTTATATGAATATAAATATTGCCATTTAAATACACCATGTTTTTTTTGAGGAAAACAAACTACTAGCATGGTTAAATGTCAATACAAAATTATTGTCTCTGGTAGATTTAAAAGTAAGATTGACATGGGATCAAAATTGTCATAAAAGAGCGACGTAAACAAGTGCAATCGGCACTTGAAAACTGCTTGTATACATATTAGTTTCTCTTTGAACACAATCTATTCATTAAATACATTTATCTAAAAATGCATCAATGGAATTAACTTCTTGAATATTGAATATTCTTGGATATTTTAAATCTAGTCACTAGAACTACATAATTTGATGTATCCAACGAACATACGACTAAAAATAGCAAATTGCACTGTTTCCTTATTTAAAGCATAGATAAAACGGCAGAAGATCATGTGATACAAATTACCAAAGTCATGGTCACCGTTTTCGATCGATCAGGATTACCGTCGTATTTATATTATTAATTAAGACTCGAGCAAATTGCTATCGGTTGATTACATTGTTACGTAAATTGCAATGTTTTTAATCGCTTTTAAATTAGACATTTCTATTCGATAACCAAATAAATTTCCATTCAATAAATAATAACACTAAAATCTTTATTGACAAACAAAGTATTCGTTTGAGGCAGCTATTTGGATTTCCCTTACCTTATCACAGTAGTAAAATGAATTTTTTTTTTTTTTTTTTTTTTTATTGACATCTGCGATCAGTCAACAGACTATGAGCAGATATTTTGACAGAATTTTTTGGCGATTTGAGAACCAGAACCAGTGCCCTAATTCCCCTTTCTAACGTAGCTCAACATCAACATTAGCTCTTTTCAGACGTTTCCTGGGCTTTAGTTTCAGCAGTTGCTGGGAGAGCGGATTAGGATGCATAACAAGTCTTTGCTTATGCTTCTTGAGGTATTTTGTAGCTTCCTCCTTAATTGTAGGCATTTCTAAGTACTCATGAATTTCAGAGTTGCGAGTGAACCATGGAGCTGCTGTGAGCACTCTTAGGATTTTGTTTTGCACCCTTTGCATGCACATTAGGTTGGATTCGCTAGCGGAGGCCCAGAGTTGAATACCATATGTCCAAATAGGTTTTATTACTGCGCAGTACACTCTAAGTTTATTGCTTAGAGAAAGTGTGGATTGTCTACCCAAGAGCCAAAGTAAGTTTTTGAAGCGGAAGTTAACTTCTGTCTTCTTCTTCTTTATATGATCTTTCCAGGTGAGCCTACGATCCAAGTAGAAGCCGAGGTACTTCACGCAATTAGACTGTGGTAGAGTTTCTTGGCCCAAATGGACAGGCGGGCAGAGACCATGTCTAAGTGCAAATGTGATGTGATGTGATTTAGGCGCACTTGCTCTTATGCGCCACTTATCTAGCCAATCTTGGGTTTTATTTAGCTGATTTTGAAGAATACAGCTAGCTTTCTCTCGATCTGGATTGCATACTAGAAATGCGGCGTCATCGGCAAATGTTGCTATAGATACCCCTGGGTGTTGGGGAAGGTCGCTAGTGAAAATATTATATAAGACCGGGCCTAGTACAGATCCTTGAGGGACACCAGCTAAGCAAGCGAAGAGAGATGATCTGGCATCATGAACCTTTACCTGGAACATCCTTTCGCTGAGGTAAGATTCAATAAGTAAGTAATAGGAGTGAGGTAAAAACAGTTTGATCTTGCAAAGTAGACCCCTGTGCCACACTCGATCAAAAGCTTGCTGGACATCGAGGAAGGCGGCCGAGCAGTATTCCTTATTTTCAAGACATTCCCTAATAATTTGGTAAACGCGATGAACCTGTTCTACCGTGGAGTGCTGGTCTCGGAATCCATATTGATGATCTGGAATCAACTGAACTTGCTGTAGTTCTGTTTTCAATCTATGCAGGACTACTCTTTCCCATAGCTTGGATAAGATCGGAGTAAGGCTGATAGGACGATAAGATTGTGTTTCATTAGCTGGTTTACCAGGTTTGGGGACCATTACAATTTGCGATATTTTCCAAAGAGCAGGAACGTACGATATTTTAAGAGAGCTATTTATGAGAATAGTGAGGAAGACGATAGCTTTTCGTGGGAGTTCTTTTAGGATCTTAGCGTTAATCAAATCGAAGCCTGGAGCTTTTTTGGAGTCCATTGTAGAGATAAGTCTGGATAGCTCACGTGGCGTTGTTAGGCGCAGGGGTGGACAAAGTTGAACATCTTGCTTAAGGATGGTGTCTATTTCGGAATCCTCGGGTGTATTAGGTTCATTTGGTTTAAAGATGTTAGCTAGGTGGCTTGCGAAGACATCAGCTTTCTCTTGATCAGTGCGCGCCCATGAGTCGTTTGATCTAATGGGTGGAGAACAATTCTGTGGTTGTGGAATATTTTTAGTTGCTTTCCAGAGCGAGTGGACTCCATAAGCTTCAGGAGACATCCTTTCGAGATTGCTTTTTAGAGAATTATCCCTGGCTTCTTTTAGGAGATTTTTAAGGTCCTTAATAGCACGATTTAAGCGACTTTTATCTGTTCTATTTCTGGATGTCTGCCAGACTCTCCGAAGTCGTCTCTTCTCAGCAATTTTTTCACGAATTACAATAGGAGTAGGAGTATTATATGCTTTGTGTTTTAGTTCAGGAGTACTTATCCATGCAGCCACTTGAATGAGGTTTGTAATATAAAGACAAGCATTATCTACTTCATCTGCCGACTTCATTTGAAGTTTTAGTGTGATATTTTCTTCAAGGTATTGTCTGAAGTTCACCCAATTTGTTTTATGATTGAAAAGCGTGTCGTTATTTGGAATGCGATTTATAATACCTATACTAAGTCTTAATATAATTGGAGTGTGGTCTGAAGATCCGTCAAGACTGGATTCGATTTGAGTGTATTTTGGACAGATATTTTTTATGATGAAGAAGTCGAGAAGATCCGGAATTTTGTTATTGTCCGTGGGCCAGTACGTGGGTTCTCCTGTTGACAATGTTGTTAGATGATTAATGTCCACAGATTTTTTAAGTTCGCGTCCCCTGGTTAACGTAAGCCGAGAGCCCCAATGTGTGTGTTTCGCGTTCCAGTCTCCTCCTGATATAAACCTTTTACCAAGAGTGCGAAAATACGAGGTGAACATATCATCACTAATCCTATGTTTAGGCGGACAGTAGACAGCAGAGATATTAATAGCACCGAGACGGTCTTCTACTCTTACAGTTGTAGCCTGCAGGTGTTTTGCAGGAAAAGGTTCCAATAGACAATGTTTTACACTATTTTTTACGACAACTGCAGAACCACCATGTGCAACGCCATCGGGGTGAGAAGTAAAATAAACACAAAAACCAGGTATGCATATTTGACTTCTTTCTGTTGTATGTGACTCAGAGATAAGACAGACGTCAATCCTGTTTTCTTTAAGAAATATTTCTAGTTCATTTGTGTTGGGAGTAATGCCGTTGATGTTCCAGGCAGCTATAGTAAGAGAAGTCATTTTGTAATTTTTGAAATGAGGGTAGAGATAAGACTCACCAGGGAGCCTATTTGTTGAATGAGAATATCTAGCTTTTCACTTTGTTTTATTAGGATATGTTCTTACTTGTTGTTTTGTTCCTGGGTGTCCTGCCTTGGCTCTTGATTACTATTATATCTTTCTCCAGAAACAACTGAGGCATAAGTTCTCTGATGCATTTCGTTTGGGGTTGGCACATAATTGGGGCTAGCAGTGGGCGGAGCTGTAATATTGTTATGGTTGTTCCTTGTAGTCCGAGGTTTATTACGGCGTGCTAAAATCTCTTTATATACTTCACATCCTTTGTAGTTGGCCGGGTGATTACAAGAACATAAAGCGCACTTAGCCGGTGTTGATCTATCTTTCTTCATACATTCTGAGGTTTTGTGTCCTTCACCACATTTGACGCATCTGTACGGTCGCATACAATTGTTTTTGGAGTGTCCATATTGTTGGCATCTCTGGCA
>CAJQZN010010558.1:0-16752 GCA_907164685.1 Colias eurytheme | reverse complement strand
ATACCATAGGGTTAATTTTAATGTATTGGATTTTACTCCTATAACGCCGTAAAAGAGTCCAAACGTTGTATCTCCGAATTAAGTGAGTCACATAATTAGGTGAGTTTACCCTACACCAAAAAGCTTCAGAATAAAGTGAAAAATGACTTTCATTATACCTAATATAGAATACCACATTATAACTTAATTATACAGGATCAGAATTAACGTCCTATTAGAGCAAATAAGCTTATCTGAAGTATGGCAAGCTAATTTAAAACATGAGTTTACAGCAATTTTAAGCTAATAATTATTATGATGTAGCAACGTTATAAATAGATCTTATTTGCCGTAACCATACATAATTTTGTGTGCATTAATTATTTAAAGTGGAATTAATAAAGGTATAATAATTTTAATTCCTGGCTTTTTTAACTTTAATTTGTCTACAGAGGATATACACGTTTTCACTTAGGTAAATGTGGGATTACCGGGCCGACAAATGTCCCGACCTAACGTCCCCCCTAACGTCCCTTCATTACATTTTGCGATTTATTATATCTGTAATTCTGGTGCGAAACGAGACAGGTCTTTAGTGTTACATAAAACAAACGAAACCTCCCTATATCCAGTTAGGGGACATGGGATTACATATAGCAATATTGCCACTTGAAAGCGGCTTATTCCCCGAGTACTGCAATGCGACATTATCAAATAGTAAATTGTCGAACACCGCCGAGTTACGAGATGCTGGCTTTTGCATTGTCCACGCTTTTCAGATCGAAATTGCCTAACTGTTACGTTCGATTCTATGAACACATCGCGTGATTTATATGTAATGTAGTAAACAGTAAAGTGCGTTTTGCGACATCGTACATACCTTAGTTACTGGAGTAAGCATGGTAATATTGTTGTAAAAATCAAGATACTGTTCAGTGTTCATACACGTTTATGTGAAGCAAGCAATTTGCACAACAGCTTGACTCGTTGAGCACATAGCAATATTTATTACTAGCTTTCCGCCCGCGGCTTCGCCCGCATTTTCAAAGAAAAACCCATTCCCGTAGGATTTCCGGGATAAAACCTATCCTATGTCCTTTCTCGGGTATCAAAATATCTCTATACCGAATTTCATGCAAATTGGTTCAGTAGTTTAGGCGTGATTGAGTAACAGACAGACAGACAGAGTTACTTTCGCATTTATAATATTAGTATGGATTTACTCCGTATTACAAGGCGCCTTTGAAGATTAGAATTATGCTTTCACTTTCAGTTTGTGAAACAAAATTTCTATTCGTCATTAATAAATGTACAATGATAATATAATTTAATTTTCTCTTTGCAATGTTCATTCATTTTATATGACGTCAAATGCATCTGCATCTGCAGTACAAATGTTACGAGATTGGATTATGACATGCGTGGGTTTCAAGTTTAAATTATAGTTGAATAGCTTTACAGTCGACAAGCAACTCGTAATCGATGAGATTTTTTTGGTTGTTTTAAATAGTTTCTAAAGTCTTGTTTTTGTGATAAATTACCCCTTTCTTAAAATCCTGCCAGTAACACAAAAAAATATGTAGGTAATGAATATGGTAATAACAATAGGTACCAAATTTAATTGAATATTCATAATGAACGGAAACGGATACAGTCACACCTTAGTCCTTCCACTAAATTTGAATGACGTTACATTTGAGTCATAAGAACTTTCGCTTGTCCAAAGGGTTCACTTACTTTTGATGCACACAAAGAGATTTAATTTAAGAAAATTTTACGCTGGTGAACTTTATAATTATTGTCGTCTTTAATGTACTCAATAATAATGATAGTTAGATAGGTACTTAATATTAATGATAAAATAATTCGCTGTTAGGGAAAACTCATTATTTAAAACAATTTTATCCTAATAAGCCAGCATTATTTTAAGCAGGGAAACGCGTACGAATAAACATTGATTTCTAGACATTGAGATAATATTACTATACGTATGGAGGAGACACCACGAACAAAATCTGTGCGCCATTTTTTTGCTCTAACTAAGTTTTAAAAATTATTAAGTATCTAGTTAGGTTCTTACCGATGAAAGTTATTCCTTTGCACATTTCCGTATTATTTGTATTATTTGTGCAATATCGTAACACACACGAAGGCATATTTGATGCGTTTCACTTTAAAACCATTAAAAAAAACCGCTCAACATACGTCATGTGGCGTATGTTGAGCGGAACATAAGTGATGTAGGCGGTGTCGTCTCCATATATGTATATCTCAATGTTTCTAGAATGTTCCAGAAATCAATATTATTTTGTAATACGTAGGTATTGAATGTAATTAGCAATTTTCAATACTGAGCGCAAATTTTTAACAGCTTCGTAGACATTTTTTTTCAAATTCAAATTCAATTTATATTTATTTGCAATAATGTAGTTACAAATTATAGATGTTTTATTTGTAAAATTATTTTTATTATCAAGTCAGTGCAAATCATAATTTTTTGCCTAAGTATAAAAATAAATAAAATCGCATCTACCCAAACAAATCATTCGGGTCTACAACAAAAAGTATTTAAATAAAAAGGTAGGTACTATGAGTAACTAGTAACTACATATTATAAGGTACATATTTCGAATTACACTAATTTAATTGATAGATACAAAATTTAACCTAAATAACACATAACAAACTCTTATAATAATGTGTTGATAGCCTAGTAGACAAAACTTTACACGAAACGATTTCGTACATACTGTATGTACCCACATAAACGATCCGAGACGCGCGGAATCAATAGCCCTCCGGACGTGAATTATAATCCCCAATAAGGTACGATCTTAGTTAAAGAGAACGAAACCGCCTATCATCTGTGCACAGACAGACAGGATAGCTACATCTAGACAGGCCAATGTTATTATGTTCTTAAATACTGTTACAATGTTTCTTTTATTTTTAGAGTAGTCATCAGAGCTGGCTGGTAGCCTGATGATAAGCAATCGCCACCGCATGAACATTTGCAGAGGGCTACAAGCTCTAATAATTGCACCAAAAAGTAAGATTGACAATATCATTTAATTTATTCATAATTTATAATTATTGTCCGTTGTTTTGAGAATCACCAACACTAGTGATTACCTTAATATTTCCTGAAGTTTGAGATTTCATGCCTTGTTATTAACCATTGATAGAATTATAAAAAAATGTTAGTCATGTTATGATATTAATAACTCAGGCCCCGGAATCACAGACACAATAGAAAATCTATTGTGTCGTGGCCCGATCGGGCCATTCGGGGATCAATGGGTTAAAAAAAATACTTAGATCATTAATTAATATTAGTGATAAAACCAGCAGACTTTGTAATACTATATGATAGATTATATCCATTCTATTTATCGAGGAATCATTCTAATTCCAATAGGAGCAGAGCTATGCGGGTAAAACCACGGGGCATAGTTAGTAAAAGTATATCAAAATTTTATTTCCTACAGGTCTCTGTACAAGAAACAATATTTTATAACAATATACTGAATAATATTAATATACAACAGTGAATTTCTGTGACGTTAAAACCTTAACATACTATACCATGCTGTCCAATGCAACGCCGTAATGGCTAAATATGGTAATAACCAAGTATTGAATTAATATACACTAATCCATTTGACAAATGTGACCTGATTATTATAATTGTAACTCATAACAAACACATAACAATAAGGATGATATCATTAGTAAAGACTATGTTGCCTATGCTTATTGTAATTAATATCATTATGTGAACTTAGAAATTCCATCTATACATTATTGTTTAAAGAAACCAGAGGTTTATTGAGGCTATGACTACTACAAATATAACTATGACTACTGCTTAAAACTATCATTTGAGTTGATTTGAACTTCAAGTAGGAGTGCTAAATATTAGTAATTATTGTTATAATCTAATGCAGTAGTTGCTTTATTTATATAGGGGTGAAAAAAAAGGATGATGCTGTATCTTCCAATCTATCTATCTGTTTTCAGATCAGACCTAAATTTGAAAGCACATTAACAACCCACCATTCAATATAATTTAAATATTTAAATAATCTGTAGTTTGTACATACAATTTTCTATGACCTATCTGAAATAATTAATAAATAGACAAAACTAGGTTCATGTGGTTCATAGCAGCACAAACTGCAAGCAACCACGTATATTCTTCAAAGCAATAAAAATGTTCTGTACTAACAGGAAAATAATGGATTTAAATGATATAAATTTGTCAGGACCTAACTTTAGACTTCAGTTGATTTTAATTTAGGGAAGAATACAGTATTCTTGTTACCTACTTTGAAATAATTTATTTAATTATTGAGTACATGTTGCTATATTTGCTGTAATTTCCTAATGATGTAATCTCTTTTTCAAAATTTAGGGTTTAGGATAGTTATTTATTATACTGGGGTATTTGTTTAGTTATCAGTATACCTAGTATCTTTAAATTATAGTATAGAAACAAATTTTAAGCCTAAAAAAGTGAAGACTAACTTCTTCACTTTTTTATAAACAAAGTGCAGATAACTTCTTCACTTTTTTATGCTTACAAATTTGTAGTTATTTTCTGATCTACCAAGCAACTAATTTACAATATTATGTAGGTAATTAACTAATTAGGAGGTAGTTAGATACTTTTTTGAATAGTATCGATAGATAAGCATCTGCCTTGAATATGTTGAGATAAATATTTAATAGATGCTATATAGATTTAAATTAAATTTGTAAAAAACAACATTTTTATGATCTTTTCATTCTTGCGTCTAAATAAACCAATTTATCAAGTTGGAATGCAACACAAGTTAAAGACTTTTAAGATAAATAAACAGAGAATGTATCTAGCTGTGAACGATATCTATCAGTCCCCTCAAATGTTAACTTAAATATTTACTTACTAGTGCCTATTTATAAGCCACAAATAGGGTGTAGAAAATCCTCAAGAGGCCTACAACCAACAGCACATAAGAACACCACAAATTCTAGTCATTATACACTTATTTTAATCACTTCACATAAAAAACAAATACTAGAACACATCCGCAATATGACCGAATAATGCATTACACAAAATTCACTGAAACTATGAAGGTATACATCAAAATCTGGATTCCAGTCGTGATCAAATAAGCTAAGGATCGCTTTGACAGATGTAAATCGCGTTACAAATACGAAGGCGTTGCCAAAACGTATTCAACTTTAACTTGCACCGAATAAACTAATGTACAACAAGCTCTACCTACCTACAGAAGTAGGCTGCAGTAAAAAAGCACTTTGATTAACCGGAATTATGAAAAGTCATCTAGGCTTTCAAATACAATTCGTGTCAAATAGCATTTTATTTGGTAGCATAATAGTTCATATGAATGGATGTGTAACGTTCAGAAATTTTTCATTAAATTTTTTTTTTACTTTAAAACAAAATAAAAATTTATTAAATAATTGAAAAACTTTGTTTATTATATTAACCTTAGAAGATATATAATTTTAAATTACAGTCATATTACGATTTATCACAAAAAATTGTATTCATTCGACATCTAGTGTCGAATAGATAAAACTTTTAAAAATTACAAACTATTATCCTTTCAAAAGTTATTCTATTCACGTATAGATGGCGTGGCACTAAACGCTAATCTACATAATAAAACAAAGTCGCTTTCTCTGTCCCTATTTCCCTTTGTATGCTTAAATCTTTAAAACTACGCAACGGATTTTGATGCGGTTTTTTTTAATAGATCGACTGATTCAAGAGGAAGGTTTTAGTATATAATTTATTAGGTTTTAGACAAAGCGGGTGAAGCCGCGGGCGGTAAGCTAGTATCATAATATATCGGTAGATGGCGTAAGGTTTCAATTTCCGTTCTAAACCAAGGATTCAAATAATAATTATGATAAGATATTTTGATTTTCAACTTGTTTTCAACATTTGTTTAAGGTTTGCACCTGTTTGCACTATCAAATAGACTACATAACATACTCTATTTTTGGTGTTAGATACAATTCAAAATCAATACTTAGATAACCAGCGCGTGAGTACCTATTCAGTATTCATTCAATTATCGATAATTACCAAAGTTAAAGACAACATCACTTCCACGCTACATAAGTTATTATTTACGTAGAAAAAATCATATTTAATAAAATCGACCATAATAGGTATATCACTTTCTACTTTTCTACATGAATAGGATAATAATAATCGTAAACAGGAAAATTTAGACGTTTCACGTTTTATATGTTTAGTTGCCTACATACCTATGTAGTTGGTAATTCATAAAAATATAATATATGTACTTACTACTTACGAAGCACTTTAGCTCCAGTCTTAGATTAGTCAGTGAAAATCCTACACGAGTTTAGAAACCCTCATTATTCCTGGATTGCATAGGAACCATTTTATTTTTCTGTTTTCAGTTTTATAACACTTCAAGCCGGGGCGAGTGCCTGGTCTGCATAAAAATTAATTATAAATAAACCAACTTTTATCTTAGTCCAGATACATAGTGGCCCTATGTATATTAAGATGACGAGATACGTATTTGAATGAAATTAAACTCGAAGTAAATAGTTATTTCTGAATCTGAACAAGGTAAGTATTTAAAACTCATTCTCCGTGCTCATTCTGTACACTATTAATCACCAAGCAAAAACCTATCAATGTTATAAGATATCATTGCGTACATAAACTACCCTATATACATCCTATATAGACTATGTTTTCTGTCGGTATCTCCCGGCACAAGCCACAAAGGGGTTGTAAAAAAATTCACATCAATAAAAATGTATATTTTTGCAATGGGAGTATTAAGAAAGCTAAAGATTTGAATAGGAAGTGACAGTGCAAGGTATTTTGTTGCTGCTTTCACAACCCTCGGGTATGTTCATTCTATTTAGCTTATCCGTCAGTTAATAGATAAAAAATAATCAAAATAACAAAAAATCAATAAAACACATTCCTTCCTTCATGAATCTTTATTTCCGAAAAGAAAAAAACAGGCATATGTATAAAAAACTATTTATTTAAATACACACTTGAAACTTATACAACACAATGTCTGCATACGACTTCCAACTTGAATTATAATAAATATAACACAATCGTGTGCTGATACAAAGCATAATATAAAAGAAATTAAAGACGAATAGGTTCTTAAACATGTAGTTGTGCTAAATAATAAAGGCATATAAACGATAGGACAATTTTAGGGCTCAGCCCCGCAGTCTTGTAGCTTATTGTACTTTGTAGACTCTGGTGCAGGTCACGTCTTTGGCTGTCATCACCTGAAAAATAAAGGATAGGTTACATTGTAAAATTTCATTCAGGTTATATTATTATCTCTCAAGTACTGTGGTGAGATTTACATAAATGTATATTATACCTAATATATGCTACTTAGAGCAATATAAAAGATAGATACGTACGTACTACGTGTAGAACTATCATTCTTATTTACAAGTAAAAAAAAGTATATAAAAATGTATAAATATTAAATCAAATAACACACAAAGCTTTAGCACACTACAAACTAAAATTACTTTCAAAAATAAACTACTAGATTTCTTCAATTAATTACTATAACCGGCTATTATTAAAACCTATTACAAACATTGAGATATTCATATATGGAGACGACACCGCCTACATCACATAATTTTTAAAACTTAGTTAGAGCAAAAAAATGGCGCACAGATTTTGTTCGTGGTGTCTCCTCCATACGTATAGTAATATTATCTCAATGATTACAAATGACAAATGTTAAAAATATACCAACTACACGTTTCTATTCTAATTCTGAATTCTATCTTCTAATTCTACTTTCCGAACATGTGGTATCTAATGGCTATGTAATTATGTTATTCAAAAGAGTCTAGTTTTAGATAAATAAGATAAGTGACTATTCGTGCATGGCTGATTTGTCTTTTTTTAAGAAAATATTCAACATCCTTGTTCTAATACTTCCAGCATTTATTTTATGGCTATGTATTTAGGATATATGGAGATTTTTTAATGCCTAATTTTCATTAAATACTTGGAGTCTTATTTTTTTCTGGCTGTGTAATTTTACGTTACTCTAAATATGCAGTACAGTGTACTTATTGCCTAATTTTCATCTCCTTTATGGAGAACATTCTGGAACACTAGTTACAATACTTACAGCTTTCATTTCTTCGGGGCCGAATTCTCTGGTGTAGACCACCTCCGTACCATCAGCAGCTTTCTGTACTTGCTTCAGGGTGTTGCCCTCGAAGGTGCACACTGATTTTACCTGGAAATACAAAAAAAAATGCTTATAATAACCTATCTGCCAGACGTTGTTCTGCCCTTTGGCCCCTTTTCCGCGTTTTCTCTCCAAAAGAACCTTCCTGAACAAAATTTATTAAAAAACGCCGAATTGGTCGAGCCGTTCTCAAGTTTTATGCTTAGCAACATTGGTGATTAATTTTTATTATAAACAGTTATAAACAGATAATCGTAATATGCACTTAGCACATTAGCTTTATCAGAACTTTGGCAAAGTACAATTATTGATAGCGGGTAAAATCGAATCAAAATGAAATCGATCCATGCCTCCTAATACTTATTCCTTTTCAACATGAGATACTGTTTTTAAATTATTTCATTGAATGCATCAATTTATTGGGGTAGTATTGTGATATCTAGACATATTTGGTATGTGTGGCAATCGGCAAAGTTTAAGTAGTGGTAAAAGCTAGCTTTCTGACTTGTACAAACAATACATAAAGCGCAAATACCTATAATACTATGGAATATTCATTATAAATTGCAGTTACCGGTATAAAATGGAAAAAATGAGCGCTATCTCGTAATCTAGGTCGCCCACACGTCATGCAATACAATATGGTAACTGAATTAGCTAGTCCATGTTAATTTTTTATGATATAAAAAGATAAAAACTCTACATGAATATTTATAAATATTATATCATCATAATTCATAACCATTGGGGTTAAATTACTGATGATTTTAAGTTTTGTAAAATAAGATATTATATGCGTATATCCGAGGTTAAAAATTTGAATATCAATTCAGAATAAACATCGACCGTTACCTACTACTGGCCCCTTCTTTTAATTTTGTTTGAACTTTTTATACTATTGTTTCATGGTTTAGTAACTTGGTAAATTATTTAATTAGTTATTCAATAGTTAGACACGCAGTCTCGCAATTTTCGTTGTAGGTGGAGTTTAGATTCTAATGAAAACTTAAATCTACATCCTAATTCCTACACTAGACTTATAGTTCTAATACATGGAGGAATGATTTGAATTATGTATAATACCACAGACTAATAATAATATACTACGTATATAATACTAACTCAAGAAACTTACATTAATTTTATAATTAAACTACCAGAACAAAACTAGGTACATTATTTTTGAATGATAAAGGTTATATTTTAGTATTTATTCCGGTTCATCAAAAGACGAAGAGTCGGTAAGAACAGCTATCAATATAATATTATATGTACCTATTAATTACTCGTATGCAGCAAGTTTTCGTATAACGTATTAATTCATCCCGATGCATACATAGGTTCTGTCACAACTCACAAGGTCAAATTCCGGTCACCTTGAATTTATCTCTTTTTTCAGCATTCCTTGTACTTACATTATTTATTTTTGCACATACCTTAGCACCATCAGCGCGTTCCTCATCGAACTCTTCTCCAGGCTTGAATTTCATCTCTGTCGTCTTGAAGGTCGAGGACGTGACCAGCACGTAGTTGTCTCCATCCTTCTTCAGCTCGACGGTAGGGGTCACGGCATTCGCAGCTTTGCGGGTGATCAGACCAACGCCTAGAAAGACAAACATTTAAAATTAGTTTGTATTTATTTTGTCTTATCACTACATAGTATAAAACAAAGTCGCTTTCTCTGTCCCTATTTCCCTATGTCCCTTTGTAAATCTTTAAAAAAACTACGCAACGGATTTTGATGCGGTTTTTTTTTAATAAATAGAGTGATTCAAGAGGAAGGTTTTAGTATATAATTTATTAGGTTTTAGACAAAGCGGGCGAAGCCACGGGCGGTAAGCTAGTCAAAGATATAGAATGAGTCTTGAGAGTCAAGACTTTCCCTTGAAATGGAGCAAAGTAACTCCCCGGTTGCGTTATAACATAGTATAATTTCCGTGTAAAAACACTTTATAGACTGATTTGAATTCTCATTTGCATAGCTCTTTACACCTCGTTGAACATTTTATAACATAAATTGTTCCGACGGATTGAGAATCAATTTTGTAAGACACAGTGAAGATCTTGTGAAGATATAATAAATTCAAATAAATTTTATTGTCGTCGTATAAAATAAGCAATGTGTTACTTGCAACTTGCAAGCAAATAAGAACATCTATATTTTTTCTCAACGTTCTAATTATTGCTTTGAGCATACCAAGTTTTTTCATAAATTCATCAAAGTTTTCGGACGAAATAAGTTTATATGTTTTTCCCAAACTGAGGTTCATTTCCGTATCTAAAGATAACATTTTCTTATTATTATATATTTTGTTTTCCTTAAATGATTCAATATTTTTTTCAGTTTAGTCAATAAATTATCAATGCAATGTTCAATAATGTCAATTGCATGTGTGACGTATGTGAGGCATATATGTTTTTTGTTTATATAAAGATTTATCTAAACCAAGAAGGTTTCAGTGGTCAACGCAAAATATAATAAATCCACAATTAATCTATACTAATATTATAAAGCTGAAGAGTTTGTTTGTTTGATTGTTTGTTTGTTTGTTTGTTTGTTTGAACGCGCTAATCTCGGGAACTACTGGTCCGATTTAAAAAATTATTTCGGTGTTAGAAAGCTCATTTATCGAGGAAGGTTAGGCTATAATATCATCACGCTACGGCCAACAGGAGTGGAGCCACGGGGGTGAAACCGCGGGGAGCAGCTAGTCAAAGATAAAACGCGTTATTATATCCCATGTAGCATATCGTAAGTAAAGCTGAAATGTGTGGGTATTATATCAATAAAGTATAAACACAAGATAGTTTCAACAAGTAGGTGGAACTGCGTTGGACTTTACCCATTAATTCCAATAACAAGCGCATCAAATACAATATCCGTTGCATACCGCATTCTTACAGACCCTTAGGACGTAACTGTCCATAATATAAAGATTAGTAGGCGTCCGCGTCGTTGCGAATATAATATGCGGAAAACGTAATGCGAGCGGTCAGCACTAAACCGGTAGCTATATGGTGCAGTGCCCTAGGGACGGATGCGAAATGAATCAATCATGTGGTCTAGCAGTACCGTCATTGTATCGACTTTCTTCCTAGTTGAATAAAACTATTATCAAGTTAATTTATTAGTGATATTTTCAAACGCTGCTAAATTAAACGTTTTTCTGACTTTAAACTGTACCTATAGGAGTGTATATGCACTTTGGAGTTTGGACTATTAATTTATTGATTGTTACGTAATAAAGCAATGCTGAATGCAAAAATGCGGCGTAGTTTATCTAGCCGGTATCATGTGGGTCCATTAAATCCTCCGAGTTACTCTTATCACGCGCAGATGAATCAATACAATGCTCAACGTCTGATTGGTCGGTTTGTGGGCGCGGCACGCTCCCATTGGTCGCTTTAACGTGGTTCGACGTCAAGGTTAACGACCTATAAATTGGCGTAATTTTTCAATTGAAAGTCCATTCATATCGACGTTTTGTTAGGTAATAAATCTGTCTTTGAATATCTTGATATGACAGTTTTGTAAAACATCCTTCGTATAAATTGAATGATGGACTTTAATAGAACCTATAGTTTGCTGTAATCAATACATAATTGATATACCTACCTAGGTATTTATCCTTTTAATAGAAACAGGAATCTGTCGACCGCAAAAGCGAAGCCAAGTAAGCTTTCATTGAAAAAGATAAGATAAGATTGTATCTCACGTTAATAATAACAGCAGAGTTATTTCATGCCAAATTGAAAATTATTACAACCGAACAGAAAATGTGTAGTGCCAAGGGGCCGAACACATAGAAAGTAAAAACAGCAAAGATAGATAGTAGAGTATCATAAATTGATATTATGATTAATTACGAAATACAAACAAATTCAAAGTAACTTGCAAATTGCAATAAATAGTTATATCTATAAATATCTCTTGGCTACGGTCACCTCCCGTGACACTGGTGTGTGGACATTGATGTTACATACGATTAGCATTACTAAATCCATGACTGTATTTTATATTTGAGTCATGGTCTTATCATTTTAATATAAGGAATTATCGGTGTAAAGATGTTCTTAGATAGTAGACTGATAATAGGATGCACGCCTCAATAGTTAATGACCCCAGATTATACCTACCTAGAAGTTGGCGTTATTTTTTGTCACTTGCAACTTTAGTTAGACAGGTTAATAATAATTACGGAGATAAAAGAAAAAGAATACCTGCAGATGAATTATTATCAATTTTAATAAATTAAAAAAGAAAATGAAGACTTGAGATTAAGACGGTGTTACATCACTTGCTTATAAGAAAGCAGTATGTCATATAAAATTAGTAATTTCTGTGTAAAATGCTTATCAAAGTTTCGCGTTTAGTGTAAATTCTTATCTATCTCAGAATTAGACTACATCATCAAGCGATTTCAGTAAAAGATAACGAAATCGAGTGTTCTGCACTTGACTCTAGTTAAGACTTTAAATTCTCCTTAACATGTAACGACTTTGCAAATAAATAAATAAATAATGTAAACACTGCACATTTTGAAATGAGTAAATAACTATAAGTAGGTGAACGGTGAACCTTTGTACTTTTGGCATCTATCATAGTTATGGGTGCATGTGAGTCACATACGTAGGCAGACCGGACACACATACATCCTACAGTCAACAAACCGTCTCATCTTATTGACTGAATTGATGCTGATTGGCGTCGATTTGCGGACAATTGTGAGCGTTCGTGACCAAGAGTAGCTGGTACGTCGGGACGTTCTCATGCGACCGTAATTAAGCTTAGTCTGACCCGCTTGTTGACTATTATTGAGCTTTTACTACCCGCATTTGTCACTCATTGATATATCAACGTCCCCCTATTTGCCTTGATTGTGGAATAACTTTGGTAGACTGAGTTATTCCTGTGTATCAATAATGCTGCGAGGTTTGGGATGACGCCTAGCTGCGCAATCTAAGAACCTTCATACACCAGAGAAAGATTTAATAGAACAAAAATTCAACTACTGTTTGTCAGTAAAACTAAATCTTGAAAAGTTTAATAAAATAAACATAAATTGCGTAGATTTGCAGTAAATCAGTACTTAAGAGGTCTTATCACTTATGAGATGTTATGGTTTACCAATTTTACAATGATAACTAGTTTATGAAAAAAAACAGTCTACAGTCTAGACAGCAGTCGAATGATAACTTTCTTCTCAGTTTCTAATTGCAATTTTAATTCTGCCACACTGTTTATGGAAAGCTATCTCAACCTAACCGCAGAGAATATTGTACCCTAGAATTTCTTTTTCGCTCTATTTAGTTTACGTGCAATATAATTTTATATTTTACAAGTAGTCACTAAAATATCTACTTGTAACAAAAGGCTAAAAACGTTTATATAAGTGAATTTGTGAATTTTCCGAAAGCTTTAATTAAACTATTAATTAATCAAGAAATAAACATTCGATCGTGCCAACCTGAAGACAACAATATTATGAACTATATGAGATGTATTGGTGACATCATGCTGAAAGTGACTGTATGTTAAGACTAAGAAGTATAGTAAGTAGGTACTAAGAAGTACATAATATGTTTATCACAGTGCAATGACGAATCTTATAGGAAATTTCCCTTATCAAAGAAACAATTACTCATACCAATACACTTAAATATAACTTATTATAAGCTACGCCTTCAAATCAAAAACGAAAATCTTAACGAAATATGCAAGTCCTTTTAGAATTTCAAAATTGTTTTATTTCAAACGGGTTTTGCTTCTTATAAAATTTAACGAGTTTTAACTTCTCAGGAACTCCAGTTAGTCCATTGAATGAGTCCCTCCAAGGGGGGTCTAGAGTGCGTGAGTTAGTAACGTAAGATGTTTCTTCGGAAACATGTCAAGAGTCCCTAGGTAATAAACATACTAAAACCCCGGGACACTAGGAGGAGCCCCGGAGTGGGGGGAGGGGGGGAATGGGTCCATTTTTTCATTTTTCGCTTAAATCTCAAAAACGGTACATGTTAGAGAGAAACTTTCAAGGAAAAGTTGAAAGGCCATACAATTATCTACAAGTTGTACTTAAATCATTTTTTCCTATATCCTACCGTTTCTGAGTTACACGCAGTAAAAAGTGATACTACTACATACCCATGTTTATCACATCAATCGATCAAAAAATATTTATTTCTTCCAAAAAACTCAAATGTGCAACTTGTGACCGGTATTGATAGATTGCTCTTAATTAGGTCTATAATTGGTAAAATAAACACATTCCTCCATGGAAGCCTTTAGGAGGAATCGATTGTCAAAATATTATATTAGGGTAGTTTGAGTTACTGAACTTGATCTTTTTATTTTTTTCTTCCAAAAAACTCAAATGTGCAACTTGTTTTGTCATTGTTCTTAGGTGAAATGACTATTTATAGAGCAGTGGGTTATAATAGACAATTATCGCAATTCACATCTATTGTTACGTATATTCTAATGACCGCGTAAACGTGTAAAATGTAAACATGATGTATGACAAGTTCAAGTTCTTGTGTGTTTGGTAATAGCAAAGGAAATTTTTAGAAGCGTATCATAGAACAAATTGAGAAAATGAACGAATTACAAATTAGAAAATGGCACAAATTGAATTAACTGTTCTACCATATATTATGATGGTATTCGTTTTGTTTTTTTTTTGGCAGTATTTTTGGTGAAATACCTAGTGTTTCTCTGACTCGCATAATATGAGTTAAATTTTAGACTAATTTTAATTTTAAGAAAATTTATAAATATTTTATTCCCTAACTCTACTTGACCTGACCTCTAATATTAATTCAATTTTATTATCACTATTTAGGTTAAACGATTAAACCTTTACAGCTTTTCCAAATTCTACACGTTATTTTATTAGTAATAGAAAGCTATATAACCCAAAGTTTCATTAAAGTGTAAAGTGCAGTGGCCCGAATGAGGCATTACATCTTGTAGTTAGATGAAAATAGAGTGGAGCCGTAAATGGCGTACTTCATACACATTTTGATTGCAATCAGTTAATGTTCCGTTGCCAACGCCGACACGTGTTTTGTAACTATATTCGTCATTTATATTTCGGTATCAAATGGTTATAAAGTTACCTCAGGATTTTATGACTCGCTATTAAATGTGAGTCGAAATTATGTGAAAATTTGATGAACGTTAACGGTTTATCATTTTGGAGATGTTTGCCTTTTTATTAGAGGATTAAACTCAAAGGATTAATCATTGAATTATCTCAATCATGCATTAAAATTAAACAGTAAAAATGAGTTAGTTAGAGTAACGGAAAATTATTGCATGTCTATTTATAAAAGGTCATGTTTCCTGTAGCCCCAATCACATATTTCACGGTTAATTAATTGAATAATGTATTGCGCGTTTTTGTTTAATCTTTATGTAATACTAGCGACCCGCCCCGGCTTCGCACGGGTGCAATGCTGATACTAAATACACTACAAAAAACTGTGAACGTTGTATATAGAAACATAGCGGCCCGCTCCGGCTCCGCACGGGTATAAAATAGATAGCCGGGCGGCCGGCCGGTACCGCCGCAAACGCTACGTCCCGCAATTTTTAAATCTGTAATATCTTCGAAAATATTCACTTAAATCATACGGTGTAAAGGGCCATATAGATCTATATTAAATGAACAATGTATTCAAGGTATTTAATTGGTTAAGGATTAATGCTGTATTGGTTAAAATCGCATCGAAAATTAGCCATTTTCGTAAAAAGTAAATGACAAAAAATAGTTATTGTGGGTTATCCATAAGAGATAGACATAGACCATCGCGGACTTTTCTGTAGACCTATTCAATGTGTATAATACTTAGTACATTATTTTCATAAAACTCGCAGGGTTCAGCCTGCGTTTGCAATGTAAGCGGAAAAAATGTAAATTTTTTACGACATCACATTAGAAACCTCAAAAATAACAGTACTTCTCCACTATTTAATGGATGTTATTATACATATAAACCTTCCTCTTGAATCACTCTATCTATTAAAAAAAACCGCATCAAAATCCGTTGCGTAGTTTCAAAGATTTAAGCGTACAAAGGGACATAGGGACATAAGGACATAGGGACAGGGAAAGCGACTTTGTTTTATACTATGTAGTGAAGCTTTGCGTACGGTATCGATGACGCTCACGTACTAATGTTTACAATTAGGTGCCAAACATACGATATTCATTACGAGCATCGTAAAGATAATTGCGCTATTGTAAACGATTTAACTATGGAACATTGCTAATCGCTTATTAGCGTGCTTTATTATATAATAATTCATAATTTGCATTGTAGCATTTCAAAGACATGCAAACCACATTCCTCCGTCTATAAACAAACAAAAAATTGGTACAGAATAATTATGGTAATCGACGAATTAAACCTATCATCGATTTTCCCTTACCTTCATTTAGCAATTAAAATTTAATCGATGCCAATAAAATTTAAACAGAACTTTAAATGAATTGTGAAACGCGGAAAGCACAGATTAAAGAAA